>CABHPP010132602.1:0-65819 GCA_902168425.1 Peromyscus attwateri | reverse complement strand
AGAAGCATGCTATGTGTTGGCAATTGCAATAATGTTATAAAGTATGCTCTCTTAATGCCTGCATCCCAACACTGAAAACTAGCTTATTAAAGAAAAAAATAAAGAGAAACTCAAAGCACATTATCAGCTATACTTTTGATAAAACGGTGTTTTGTGTCCTCAGCAAGTTGTCACTTTCCCTAGTTGAATTTTCACTGGACGTCATTGTGAAACACAACTGTGAATGTCACTTGAATTAATAAAGTCAAAGGGGTACAGGAGGAAGTTTAGCCACTGAATGAATTACACAAAGTAGGTTTCAGAGCTCTATAGTCAGATTGTGATCATAGCAATGTGTATATCCAACTAAGAAGTTAACTCAGAACATATTTTCCTCCTAAAGGAATGCTCATATTTTATATTCAGCATCTTTGTGAGAGATTGGCTTTTTATTTACAATTACATTGAAGATGAGATATTTCAATGTTATTCATAATTTTCCTGCATTCACTTAACAAACATTTATTGTTTTATGAGACATTAGAATAAGTTTCTGAGGTACAAAGATAAATATATCTAGTCGCCATACTAAAGGTGATCTCTAATTCTAATTAATAATTGTAGCATTATGATATGTAAACGTGAGATAACTTTTTGGTTTGATATATTAGAGTGGGAAAGTTGAACTGGAACTTTCAAGGTGACAGTGTATTTTACTTAACCTTCCTTTTGAGTAAGAGCAGTCATGTGTATGCTGAGGAATTTGGATGCTAACAGTAAAAATGTGTTAGTTTCATACTAGTTGTTAACAGGAGAAAGACATGGCCACTCTGCTTCCTGCACAAAGAATATATGGTATATAGAAAGCTTAGAGGGAGAAATCCAGCTTGGCAATGACAGGAATGTTGGTAAGAGTTGTTAATGATTTGAATGAGTGGTAGAAGGGATAGGAAAAAATAGTAAACTATTGCTAATAAACCACACAACTTAGTATTTTTTTCCTGTTGTGTGGCATTTTATATGTTAATTCATTTAATCATTACAAAGACTTGTGGCATTGACGCTTTTATACCTTACCAAAATAGATGAAGATACTGCATTTCAGAAAGGTTAAGTAATTTTCCTGAGATCAGATAGCTAACAAATGGTAGACATGACATTTAAATCTAGATAGTTTGTGTCAGACTTGATGAGATAAATTCCAGAACAATTAGGCTAGAGGGGCAATGAGTTCAGGAAGCTTAACTGTTTTAAATTCCCATCCATGCTGGGCAAGAACAGAGGAGACACACATTTGAGCCCTGAGTTCAAGTTTGGATATTGGAGAAGTCTCTGGTGCTAGGCCATCTTGACCTTCCTCGAACTGTAGGGTTGGACCTTACTCCTGTGTTCTCTTTCCAAATAAGAGTGGAAGGTGTTTTTGATTTGTTGTTTTGTTTTTGTATTCAAGCCACAGTGGGTTTTCCCCAAATTCACAGGCTTGTTACTCAAGTCCTCAAATTGCTAGGCCTTTTTTTCTGAATTAAAGTTAAGGGGGAAAGAGTCACAACGTTTCTGCCTTTCCTCCAGTAACTGCTGCTGCTGTTTTCTGCCTCTTGGTCTTAACCTTTCAAGTCTGTGAAGAAAAGCTTGTAAGTGACTAAATCCCCTTGGTTAGCAGCTCCTAAGTGCACTGTATATTTGTAAAACCCATTCCTTTGGCCTTAACAGTCCATTAAAAATGTCTGATAAATTTTCTCACAGGCATTAGACAGTATCTGACTTTTACTTTGGATAAACAAGTGCATGCCTCTCTTCTGTCACTGAAGATTCTCTTTCCTCAGCTCTATGGTGGGTTATTGCCCTATACCTCCTCTTTGGTGGGTCATAGATGGGTTTGAAATTTGCAGGTTGTCCAGTTATTTGTTGTTAATTATTCTTTCTAGCAGTATACCTCTGAGTAAAGCTTTGCATCTTTACTTCTGAATCATTACACATTATCTATACTCTTAGTTTATGCCTGTAGTTTTACAATGATTTTTATGAGTAAAGTTGGTGTGGTTTGTGTCTCATCAATCAACCTGTAACTTTGCTAGTTACATGTAAATCTAAAATATTAATTTGAGAGGTAGGTATTATAGGATCTACTTCAGACATTTTTCAACAAATAAAATAGATATCCATGTTGATGTTTACAAAGAGTCCATGATATATATGTCATTAAAAATAAGAGCCAAAAGAAATTTTGAAAACTCTGGTGAGTAAACACTTGTTTTTAATCTGTATTTTTGAGTAAATAGCTTTTTTAAAGTTGACAGAATGGTTAGTTACTGAACTGGAACAAAAACTAAATTACACTTGTGTCTCAGTGTATTGATTTGACCAGACTATTCCTAGTTTATGAGTTGATCATTCATATTTGGAATTTTTTCATTAAATTGTCACTGCCTTCTAAAAGCAAGCTTTATTGTTTTGTTAAGAGATAGTATTAGAGGATAAAACTAAGCTTGGAAAAATTGATTTACTTCATCATTCTTTGTATCTAAGTAAAAAGGATTGTTTAACAAATTGAATTATGAATGATATTTATTTTAGGTCCTTTGATTTTTCTCAGGTAAATTATAATATTCATGTGACCACAATATATTGACTTCCTGAAAGGACGGTCTAAATGAGCATCAGAGAAAGACTTTCTAAAGAGTAATTAAGCTTATTTAGGAATGGTATAGCATTACAACTGAAAAGCATATCATAGTGAACTGTGAGTATATAGTGAGGACTGTGGCAGCGCAAGGTTTGCAAGGCAAGTGAGTGTGCTGGCTGAAGATATTTTGGGCCATCTCCTTGGCAGTAGACATTAGTAGCAAAGGTTACATCTGTCTAGGCTTGCACAGTGTGTGTGTGTGTGTGTGTGTGTGTGTGTGTGTGTGTGTGTGTGTAGATGTTATTCTAAACAGTCTCATTAAATAAGAAACACAGAGCCAAATAAAGAGTTAAAAACTCAAAAGGTCAGAGCACTAGCGAATAGCCTTTAATTTACCAGTCTCTGCCGTCCTTCCCCTGAGAGAGAGACCTTCTCCTGTGTGACCGTCTTTTTATTGCCTTTCTGTTCTGCCTTCTCATTGGTTCTGAACCCAGCAACATAGCTTCCTCATCACTGTCTGTCTATACAGACCTCCAGGTCTCTATGGTTGGTAGTTGGATTAAAGGCGTGTGTCACCAAGCTGGCTGTGTCCTTGAACACACAGGCTGTGCTTGCCATGTGATCAGATTAAGGGTGTGTGCTACCACTGCCAGACTTCTGCTAAATGGCTTGTTATTAGATCTGATTCCCAGACAACTTTATTTATTAACGTACAAATAAAATCACATTTCAGCACAAATAAAATATCACCGTGTGTGTGTGTGTGTGTGTGTGTGTGTGTGTGTGTGTGTGTTAGCAGAGACCTTTGTGATTAGTAACTCTCAGGTAGTTATAAGAGGGAAACTTCTTCAGAATCTACAAGTGTCTTTGTGTGTTTTGCTAGTGTTACAACTCCTTAAATTTTAATGCTTTAAAATCTATTCTAATTGCTTATATATTGTTAAAAGCTGTCTTTTTTTGCTAACTGCTTTTCTTGCCCTTTCAGGGAAAGCTCAGTCATTTTTTTCTTAATGTCTTGTGGAAGTAAAGCAGCTGTTCTGAAGATTAGACTTTAAGGTATGTAGTACTTCATTTCTCCTTACCATTTGACTTACACTCTAGAAATAGGTAACTTTATATATTTACGGTTCACACGAACACACACACACACACACACACACACACACACACACACGAGTGATTTTTAGTAGGTAATACATTTACAGTAATGTACACAGGCAGTATCTATGTAAGGAAATCCTACTTTTCCCTTTGCAAAGGGTTGTTGTAGTATCCTCCTCCTACCTCTCATTTCTTTACTTTTACATGAGGTCTGTTTTCTCTCACAACCAGACTATCATAATAGCTAACCGTTCTGTTTGTACTTTTTAGGATGACCTAATTTAGTAACTTTCTTTAAGTTTGCCTTCAACATACCACTTTACAAAGAAAACACACACTTGTAATTAGTGTCTAATCCAGAAAAGATATTTGGGTGACTTCCACACCATTATCAGCTTATTATATTTTTCATATTTTAAATATGTTGTTTAAAGGTATATAATTTAACAGCTTATGACGGACAACTAGGATTATGAGGAACCTCTTGATGTGATCATGACTGCCTTCCAAAGGCCCAGCAAATGTCATAATTAATGATGTGATACTTTAACCTTCCCCTGAGATCAGGAATATAATCTGGGTACTCATCCTACTCCTTGTCCGGGTAGTCTGTGTTGTCTGCTAAAGACAGAAAGAAAAAGTGTGTAGACCAGAAAAAGAAGCACTCTAACTGCTATTAGGGACAGATGACACTGTGTATGTAAAAGCGGTCTATAGAAAAGTAGAAAGTTGAGTAAGATTTTCCCAGAGTGTCAGTAGTAAATCATCCATCATTTCAAGTGACAATTTATCAGTAATTATATCTGCTTTTTGTCAGACTGAGCAAATGTCTTTACATCTTGGTTCACTGATAGTTCCTTCTCAATTGGAATTAGAGTTTTTGTTTACCTTGAGTGCTGATCACTAGTTCTCTTATTTTAGTCTGTTAATATGTAGTTCCACCTTCATTGATTTTGGTTTTTTACTGTTAAAACTATCTGCATTTTTAGAAACAACTGTTTTTGATACTCTGTTGGGTTTGGTTCTCTAACGGTTGCTACAGGTTTTTGCTTCTATGTTACCAAGGCTATCAGTGTGAAGCTTTGTTACGACAACACTATTTTTTATAAGAATGCAGTTCTCATGAAAAAGGTTGTCAGTGGCCCCTCCTCTTCATTGTGTGAATAGCTTGGAGAATGATTATTGCTGCCCTAAATGTTTGTGAACCTTTAAAGTAAGCCACAGTAAAGCCAGTTGTGGCGGGCAACATTTTTATGGGAGAAATATTGACAAAAAATGTGTCACCTTCAACTTGAGGTCTGGCTCCTTCAGTTTTACTTGATGTATCTGAGGGAACTCTTGGCAGTTTTTGTTTCTAAAGGAAATTGTTCTTTTTCTTTAGGTTGACCAATATGCTGATGTAAAGTTGTTCTTTGATGCATTTTAGTATTGACAAGATTAGTAGTGATACCTCATTTCTAGCTTTTGTCTTCATTATTTGTTTATTCTTAGTCATTTCTGGCTAGAGGTCTATTTGATATATTGCAAGTGTCGGCTTTTTTTGTTTTTGTTTTTGTTTTTGTTTTGTTTTGTTTTTGAGACAGGGTTTCTCTGTGTAGTTTTGGAGCCTGTCCTGGATCTCCCTCTGTAGACCAGGCTGGCCTTGAACTCACAGAGATCCACCTGACTCTGCCTCTCAAGTGCTGGGATTAAAGGCATGCGCCACCACCGCCCAGCTGCGAGTGTCAGCTTTTTATGTCATCAACTTTGTGTATTTTTCATTTTATTACAGTACTTTCTTCTGTGCTAATCTCTTAACTCAGTTCAGTACACCATTAATTGCCTTATAATTTTTTTTTTTTTTTTTGGTTTTTCGAGACAGGGTTTCTCTGTGTAGCTTTGCGTCTTTCCTGGAACTCGCTTGGGAGACCAGGCTGGCCTCGGCAATAATTTTTTATACAAAGTTTCCAGCTTGCCTTTTTCATACCTCCTTTATTGTTCTTTATTCTTCTACTTCAATAATTTTTAATTGATATTAAATCATTTCTGCTAGTTTTCTTGTCTGTCATTTCTGAAATTTTGACCTTTCTGTTTCAGACATTTGTTTTTTTTTAAATTTTATGTCTATAGATGTTTTGCCTTTCTAATTTTATGTGTATGAATGTTTTGCCTGCGTGTGTGTGCACCACATGTGTGCCTGGTGCTCTCAGAGACTAGAAGAGGATGTCAGGGTTCCTGCACCTGCAGTTATGTGAGTGCTAGGAATCAAACCCAGGTCCTGTGGCAGAGCAAATAGTGCTCTTAACCTTTTCATGGCTGAGCCATCTCTCTAGCCCACGTTTCCCTTTCTGGTTCAAACTTGGGGCTTTATTCAGGTCGTACACATGCTTTTCCACTGAACTGCAACTCAAGCCCTACCCTCCTCTGCAAGGGTTTCACTGGACAGTTCAGACAGGCTGTGAAATTATGATACCCTTGATTCAATCTCTCAAGTACCAGAATTATGGACATATCACCATGCCTGGTTTCTGTTGGTTTTGTTAAACCCATCGTATGTTCTTATTGTTGTTTTTGTTTTTTGCATGCCTGAATTACAAACATTTAAATTATTTTCTTCACAATTATATTTCAAAATAATGATGCTTGTGAAAATATAGTTACCAGTTTTATTATATTGGTAAAACTGTTGTGTCTAATAGATTTATCTATGTATGTATGTTATGTTTTTATCAGTTGACAAAGAAAATTCAAAAGCAAAAGCAACAGTTTGTATTATTTTTGGAAAAATTAGCGAACGACTGTAAAAGTTTTCTTTAAAATGGCAGGATAATTTTATATTATTATTTTAAAATAGATTTAGAGTTATTAATGATACTCACAGATTCATTTTTGATAATTTGTCAATTATATTTTACAAATATACCTAAAATATATACCTAAAATGTAAAATATGTAATTTAGGTAATATACCTAAAAAAGTGATGCTTTTAAAATTGCAAGTCAGTTGGCTATATATATAAAGGAATGGTTTCTCCTTTCCCTTCATTTCAGTATTTAGTATTCAACAGAACCTCTGTACTTATATATTTATTTCCTCCTCAATTAAACTGAGTGCAATTAAAAATTACTGTATTTTGTAACTCAGTGTGCTTATAAGATTCTTAGTGATTAAAAAAAAAATGCCTGAAAAACCCTTAACCAAGTAGTAATCAAGGTAAACTTGCAGCCTGTGACTAGGATTAGACTGGGTAGGATTAATCCCAAGCAGAGATGTAAAAAATGTAACAAAAAAAACCCAACCAAACAAAAACAAAAACAAAACAAAACAAAAAACCCCCCAAAAACAAAAACATAAAAACAAAAATTTGAATCATTGTAATGTTGTTGGTTGATCTTTGGTCTTTTGGGGGGCCCACCACCCAGATCCCAAATAAATTACACACGGAGGCTTATTCTTTTTTTTTTTTTTTGGTTTTTTCGAGACAGGGTTTCTGTGTGTAGCTTTGCGCCTTTCCTGGAGCTCACTTGGTAGCCCAGGCTGGCCTCGAACTCACAGCGATCCGCCTGCCTCTGCCTCCCGAGTGCTGGGATTAAAGGCGTGCGCCACCACCGCCCGGCACTTATTCTTAATTATGAGTGCCCAGCCTTAGCTTGGCTTGTTTCTTTCCAGCTTTTCTTAACCTAAATTATTCCATCTACCTTTTGCCTCTGGGCTTTTACCTTTCTCTATTTTTTTATGCCTTTCTTTCTTACTCTATTGCTGGTTGAGTAGCTGAGTGGCTGGCCCTTGCTGTCCTCCTTTTCCTCTTGCTCTTAGATCTCTCCTCACCCATATTTCTCCTTCTATTTATTCTCTCTGGCTGCCAGCCCTGCCTATCCTTTCTCCTGCCTCGCTATTGGCCATTCAGCTCTTTATTAGACCATCAGGTATTTTAGACAAGCACAGTAACACAGCTTCACAGAGTTAAACAAATGCAACATAAACAAAAGTAACACACCTTAAAATAATATTCCCCAACATTGTAATATACTACCTCAATTGAATGAAGGGGAAACATACTAAATGATTATGTCAGTTGATGCAAAAAATGTATTTGACAAATCCCAGCACTTTTCCTGATAGAGAATCCAGAAAGTTAGAAGAGTACTTTCTTGTTATGATAAAGAACATTTATAAATATATATATATATATATATATATATATATATATATATATATATATGGCCAACTACGTGTTCAGGAATGTGAGGTCAAAGGACCACATGTCGAGTTGGTCCTCTCCTTCCTCCATGTGAGTTCTGCAATCAAACTCAGCTTGTCAGGCTTGTCATTGGCTTCTTTAACTGTTTGAGCTACTTCACCAGCCTTTATTATGAAAAATTTTAGACATAGACCCAGTGAGAGTTATTTAACGAATATACATTGGTCACCTAACTTCAGCAGCATAGGTTTCTAGAGGAAGAGAAGTGATAGAAAGACTGTATATTATTTGTGTAGACTTTAGAGGCTGGATAGCCTTAAAAATGGCCATCTGAATTCTGGAAAGGCTGAGAACCCTGTTCAGCCAATCAGTCTGATGCCTCATCAGTCTCAGTCTGGTGCTGAAAGGCTGCAGTATTTCTGGAGAGCCTTTGGAACATTCAAGAATCTGGGGTCTGATGTCAGTAAAGGATAGCAGCAGCATTGGGATTGCTGCACTCAACAACAGGAAGGAAAGGTAGGCAGAAAAGCTGCTTGCTTTTTCCTTAGACCTCTGGGGATTCTGACTCTTAGCTGGAATGTACCACCCCTCTGGTGGAAGAACTTCTCCTGACTCCTTCCTGGAAATGCCCGCAAAGACCTCCCCAGAGGCATGTTACTTAGCAGATTCCAGATCTATCAAGGTCAACAATCACAGTTATCGGCTACTTTATTTTGTCTTTTGAGTATTCAACTGATTTGACTGTTGTATATTTATTTTGAGGCAAACTTATGAACTGTAACTTAAGCCATATTTCAGGATGTAGAAGAAGAGTCTCCAAAAATTATACATGCATGTGTACATGTTTATGCCAAAAGATCATTAGGCTATCGAAATATTCACTCAATTTTTTAAAGATGTACTTATTTATATCTGTGACTGCATTAGCATCACATGCCTGATGGTACCAAGTGAAGAGGCCAGTAGAGGACATTGGGTCCCATGAGAACTGGAGTTTTAGGTGGTTGTGAGCTGTCTGATGTGGGTGCTGAGAACTGAACTGAACTGGTGTCCTTATAAGAAAGAGCAGCAAGCTGCACTCTCTGTCCTGCTCTTTCTCATGTATATTTTAACAATAATATCAAAACTAATGTCTGCATTGATATATGGCTCGTCCTAATTTTGGGAGTATATGCATAGACACAATTCCATTATTACAATATAAATAATTTAACAGTAGCTTTTGTGTATGATCACATTTCAAGTGAGACCTTCCCTGTGGTTATTTAGTGAATTCTTTTTCAATTTGTTTTCTTCTACCAGAGTGGCATCTCAAATAGGAAACTCACTGTGGAGGGTTTGTAGTAATTGAAAGACTATCCTATATGATAGAAACTAAAGCTAGCATTAGTGGCACTGGCAGAGGGTGGATGGTTAACCTGCCGTTTGTATGTCTCCTAGGTTCTGAATTTTCTAAAATGCTGAACATCTTCTTTCCCTGCCTTTTTCTAGGTTAAGGAAATATTTGAGTCAAAATCAGCTGTATTTTGGTATTATGTATTCCCTATAAATTTTGTTATTTTTGTTTCTTTGTGTATAATATTTATATTTGAAAATGTTTTTATAGTAAATGTGAATTCCTGGGGATTTGTATGTATGTGTGTGAGAAAGGGTGCTCTGTGTGTGTGTGTGTATGTGTGTGTGTGTGTGTACATTAGAATTTAGAACTGACATCTGTTAGATTAGACAATAATCTAGTAAATCTTTGACTAAAATCTTACTTCCATTTACATTAGACTAAAATCCTATTTTCATTTAAATTATCATGTATTGCTCCGAGGTCAGTTGAAAACAAAGTATTTTTCACTTTTTGTGAAAATTGCTTATTTGAGATTGTTTATTTTGTTCCTTAAGTGCCCAGCATATGCTAGAAAGATAACAGCTTCGGTGAGAAGGAAACTTTTTATGGATTTAACTGTAGAGAACTGTGGCTCCTTGGCCTTGTTTAGTCATGCTGTGGTTTTAATGGGACAAAGTCAGTGAATAAAATAATGTTTCTGTAAGTCTGGGGGTGAAATGCTTAGTCTGAACTGGTTTAGTTGTTTGCTGTGGAGGCTGAAACATTCTCATTGAATTGAATTTTCCAAAACAAAATGACAATGGATGGATTAAGGGAAATAAATGTGATAACAGTGTTCATGAGCCATAAAAATGCCACACATAAAGCCCAAAGTTTGAGGCTTGGATACCCTCTTCCCCCTCTTCACAATCACTAAGTTACTAATTCCTACCCCACTAAAACTGTCCATAGCACAGTGGTGTCCATTCTGAGACAGAGAACATGAAGTTGCCCTGCACTTGAGTGCTGTGTTGGATTGTCAGTCTCTACCTCTGTGGTAAGTTAATATTGGCTGATGAAGTTGCTCTCGGAAGATTGGAGAGGGTTGATTCCCTCTTTTAGTACATTTTCATTTGATCTTACATCTTTAACATTTTTTTTTTAAGATTTTTAATTATGGGAATTTATGTGTAAGTAGGGTTATGTACACTGGAGTGCAGGTGCCTGTGGAGGCCAGAGCAGTATGTTGGGTCCCCTGGAATTGGAGGTATAGGTGGTTGTGAGTGCTTGACATGGGTCATGGGAACCAAATAGAGAGAATTGGAGTATTGTTAAGTGCATAGTTAACTGTATTTGAAAACCTGTGGTCACATTGGAAGTCACATATGTACAAATAAGTCTCTGTTTTGTTTTCAGGTTTTTGGTAAATCTCTAAGAGGATTTTCCACAGAAGCAATGTCTTTGGTAAGGTGATGTTTAATATACAGTGATACATACACATTTACACAGCTGCTTCATATTTTGATCTACTTTATAATTTGATTTTAAATTAGCCTATTTTGTAGTCAGATTTTACATTAGGGCCAATCCAATGGAAAACCAGTGTCTTTACTTTTTTTTATATGATGATGTTATATTATAGTTTTGTATTTATCTAACAATATTTGATTATTTTTGTCTATATTATCTACTAATATCTCTGCATAAGCTGTGCACATGTAAGAAAACTGGAAGGAAATCAGCTCTTACTTTATGAACACATGCAATTTTTATTAGTTTAAACCACATGCAAATTAATTTCTTTTCTTCTTTTGTCAGCTTGTATTAAAACAGTTTCTTATGTGATTTAACAAATTGTATAAATAAAAAATTTTTTATATTTACACATTTTTTAACCATTTTTTATTTTATAAAATTTTGGTGTCTAAAGGAAGGTTCCATTTTTATAGATTGGATATTTAAAGCTTAATGAAACTGGAAGGAAGGCAATACATTGATAAAGTTTAATATAATATATATATTCTACCTATATTTATTTATTATTTATTTCTGTTTCTGTGTATGGAGTTTACATACACCACTTGTAAGCAGGTGCCCACAGATGCCAGAAGGCATTTGGTCTCCTGGAACTGGAGTTACAGATGTTTGAGAGCCACTCAGTGTGGGTGCTAGAAACCAAACCTCAGTCCTCCGCAAGAGCAGTAAGCAGTCTTTAACTACTGTGTGTGCACCCAGAAAGTACTTGTATATGCCAGCAGGTGATGGTCAGATGTCTTCTATCACTGTTTACCATATATTCTGAAGCAGAATATCTCACTGAAACCCAGAGTTTGCTAACTCTAGTCTAGCTAAGCAGCTTGTTCCTGGGTCCTCTGTCTCTGCCTTCAAAGTGTTGTGATTACAGGTGGACTGCCAAACCCACCCAGTGTTTACCTGCATGTTCCAGTCCTCACATATGTATGGCCAGTGTAGTATCACTTACTGAACCATCTCCCCAGCCCTACTAGATACATTTTCATCTTTCTGGCATAATTGTCTTGATTTTTATCCACAGCTGTAAATTATATTTCATTTAACCCATTGTTAGGGATGGGTTTCTTTCGTTTGAGAAGAAGTTGTTGTGTTGCTGTTTGTTTCTTTGGAGTTTTTGATTGATTCTGGGGATTAAACCCAAACAGTTGTCAATGACAGTCAACACTGTCTCTGAGGTACATCCTCAGTCCCTAGTACTCACATTCTCTTGCCCCATTGTGTGATAAGCTTTGTCTTAAACTATCAAGACATAATAGAGGCCTTTTATGTCTTTGTGAAACCTAGAGAGGTGACCTGTGTGCTGAAGGGTTTTTGTAGATGTCATCAAATTATCTTTAGTGTATTGTATCCTGTAGCTTTTTAGTGAATATGTTTTAGCATCTTAGGGTAAGTGACTTTCTAGATCTATGTTGTCTAATGTCGCAGCAGCTGGATATGAGAGGCTATCAAATGGAAAATAAAAAATGTGTGGCTAGGTGTTGGCACATGCTGTAGTCCCAGCATGACAGAACTCCATGAAGCAGGATCTCACAAGGAGACTGTCTCAGGTCAAAAAAGGAAAACTCAATTCATAGCCACACTGGTTATATTTCAGTCTTCTATTTGCCATTGTGTTGACTACAGCAGTCCCCTTATCACACAAGGTCCTATTGCACAGAAATAGTCTAGTCCTTTTAGGAATATTCATCGAACAATAAAGTGCCCCAGTAGCCACTGTCATAGAAAGAAATACCAGATTGTGTTACTAGCTTAGGGCATGGTAGGATGCTTTAAGTACTATATTCTTATTGGTGTAGATATTAGACACTTTTGCACCACCTTTCAGACTATTTTTGGATCCCTGAGATAATGTTATATCCAAGTGCTTGTAATGCTGTTAACTTTGTAGATTTAGTGTTTCCATGTTACCACTTATCAGTGATACACATTTATTTATCACTCTTCTTATCTAACCCTATTAGCTTCCCCTAAC
This sequence comes from Peromyscus attwateri, assembly GCA_902168425.1. Lineage (NCBI taxonomy): Eukaryota > Metazoa > Chordata > Mammalia > Rodentia > Cricetidae > Peromyscus > Peromyscus attwateri. Next base: position 53,112 of record CABHPP010132602.1, on the reverse strand, counting down.
AACATTTGTCTCAAGTTAAAAATGATTTGTATGCCCACTGCCCCCTGTTGTCTTGATTTAGGGCATTATCCTTTACTGTCAGCAAGGGAAACAAATTGCTACTCAGGTTAGGTTTATTTGTAGTATTATATAAATTTATTTATGATGTTCACAGATAATTCTCGCTCAATAGTACATTAATCCGACTTATAAGAGAATGGGTATGGAGAAAAATCAGTTAACTTATTTATATTGAAAAGAATAGCTATATAAATTTATAGTAACCACTTTTCATGGGAAGGCAAATTAATAATTAAAAAGTGTTTTTGTTTTTTTCTCATTTTCTGTTTTGAATCAGTAAGCAGTTACTGTTTAGTCTCCCCAGGCTGTGCTGGTTTTCCCACTCTTCTCAGTATCGGGGCATACTTGTTAAGGCAGAATACTGAGTCCAGTTATTTTGATGGCTTGATTTGACAGCTCAAATCTCCTTTTTATTCCTTTTGCTGAGCATTATTCTATCATAATTAATGAGCCACACTCTTCTTGTATTTTAAAGACTGATTAAATTGCAAAGCCCCTTCTCTGTCTGTGCCGAAGAATCAGCTTTCTTAAAAAGAAAAAAAGAATTTATCTCTATTTGACATTTTAAATAGTTATTTTCAGAGTGGCATGTTAATTTTATTTTTAAATGGGGCAGGAGTAAATGGGCTACTGAAATTTTACATGTTAATTTAGTCATGCTGTTAGCATGAGATACAGCCTTACACAAGACTTTCTCTTTTCTCTTGTTATTGTTCTGAATTGCATTATTCAATTGATTTCTGAATCAAAGCTCATTTTTTTCAGCTTAAGTAATAAAGTCTTTAAATTGTATAGATGTGTGTGGAGGGGAGGTGATTTTGATTGTGTGAGAAGTTTTGAAGTGATAATTAATTTTAAAACCAGTTCTAAAATTTCATTTTTTGAAATTTTCTCTGCTAAGTTGTAGTATAAATTTCATTTTCCAATGTTATTTCTTTGTCATATAGGGAAGAAGTAACTGGATGATTTAATGCTAAAGAACCCTTAGAGCTAGATGCACTTGGGAATATTCGAGACAGAAACATTGTCCGACCTCCCAAGGTCAGAGTCCTTTATTGACAGCACAGCACTCTAGTGGCCGGATGCCTCACTGCTCTTACTCATCTCCCTCAGTAAGAGTCTCTTAGAGCTCTGACACTGATGGTGCACACACTTCACACTTTCTCTATTGATTCAGTTGTACACCAACTTTGGATATTCTAATGGAGTTTTGAACTTTTCTTGTTGAAGAAGTATAATTAAAATTTAAGCTGGTTATACTTTCATAGGTTTATGCATTAATTTATCTACTTATGAATAAAATTATTTCAAGAACACTAGTTGGTTTCTATAGTAACATTTGGAAGTAGTGCTTTTTTTTTTTTTAACTTTCCCCTTTGCATTTTGAAGTCCTTCTCTTTCAGATAAATCTTTTAAAATGAAATAATATATACTTGGCAGTTTACAGATATCATCATAATAGTCTAAAATGTAGATAGTGATATAATTGCTGTCTTTTCTTTCTTTAGGTTCCGGTAGCTCCCTATGTATATACACCCTTGAATCTACTTAAAGAAGGTACAATTGTCCATGTCTATGGTGTTGTGAAATTCTTTAAGCCTCCATATCTCAGCAAAGGAACAGGTAGGTACCAATGTTTGTGGTGTTTTATAGACAAGAAATGCATTATTGATCTCAGGGACACAGAACAAGCACAATCCTAATTTTCAGTTGTCAAACAATACTGAATAATATTCTTTGGCTATTTAATTTTTTAAGTGAATTAATCTAATGTGGTCTTTAGATTCCAGGGTTTTATTTACTACAACATAAATACAGTTTTTTTTTTTTTTTTTTTTTTGGTTTTTCGAGACAGGGTTTCTCTGTGTAGCTTTGCACCTCTCCTGGAGCTCACTTGGTAGCCCAGGCTGGCCTCGAACTCACAGAGATCCGCCTGGCTCTGCCTCCCGAGTGCTGGGATTAAAGGCGTGCGCCACCAACGCCCGGCTCATAAATACAGTTTTAAAGGATGCTAAATGATACGAAAATATGAATTTGTTTGTAGCTGGAGTGTTCTCTGGTCCTGCCCAGGCCCGCAGCCACTCAAACACAAAGAAACACACAGGGGCTTACATAAATTTCAAACTATATGGGCTAATGGCTCAGACTTCTTGCTAGCTAGTTCTTACATCTTAAATTAACCCATTTCTATAAATCTATACTTTGCCATGTGTCTTGTGGCTTACCTGTACTTTACATCTTGCTTCTCTTGGTGGCGGCTAGCAGCATCTCCTCTGCTCAGCATGTCTTTCTCCTTCCTCTCTCTAGTTAGAATGTTCCACCTAACCTTATTCTGCCTTACCATTGGCCAAACAGCTTTATTTATCAACCAGTCAGAGCAACACATATTCATAGCATACAGAACGACATCCCTATCATTTGTTGATGAAGGTGAACATGTTAGCAGATACTGAACATCACAGTCCTATAACAGCACATCAGTTACCCTCAAGTCTGGCATGGAAATGAAAGACAAACAGAAGAGAAAAGCTAGCCATAATTATGTTAATGGATACACACTATAGATTATGCCAAGTGTGATCTGATAAAAATATGCTGGGAGAATTAAAAGTAGAGAATTTTTAAATAATTGAAGTTAAATACTTATAAGTATAGAGTGGATTGCTGTATTTTAAAGTATATTACATGAGCCCCATCTTAACCACAAAGAAAATACCTGTGAGAAAGATACCCACAATATAGTAGTAGTAGTAGTAGTAGTAGTAGTAATAAAAACTTGTCACTATAAAAGCTCAGTGTAGATTATATAGAAGAAATTATCACAACTTTAAAAACAATGTATTTGTGACTCTCACTGCTAACATTATATTAGTCAGTGAAAAGGATAAAACTTTGCCCTCAGAAATTAGAAAATTGCAGTGGGGCCCATTTTTGCTGCTGTGTTCAACATTCGAACACACTGCTGTGTCGGAAGTCGTAGCCAAAGCAGTTGCAGGAAGGAAGTAAAAGAAATGGCCAATTGGGAAAGATGAAATAAAGTTATGTTTGTAGAGAACATCCTGTAAGTAATAAATACTACACAAACCAATTCCTTTGAGAAATGATAAATGAGTTTAGTAAAATTACAAGATCAAACTTAACATTATATAAGCATATCAGTGATGAGCAATTTCAAAGGTTAACAAAAAAGAGAACTTGATTTAGAATAGCATCGATTGTTTAAAGTACTTAGGAATAAGATTAAGCAGGGAAGGTACTTCTTGTATACTAAACAGTACAGAATATTGCTGGAATCAAAGATGACACAGAGAGATACAATGATGTCCTATGTCCATGGATAGCAAGGCATAATAGTCTTCAAAAGTTTACAATCTTCAAAGCAATGAAAAAATTATTGCTTTGTGTATGTTCACCTAGTCATTGGCAGACATGCCAAGAATACACAGTGCAGAAAGGCTGGTCTCTTCCAGTAGTGCTGGGAAAACTGGATGTCCATGTTCAAAGGAAAACAAAAAGCAAAGTATTTAAATACATGACATGATGACATGAAACTGAAACTGTTAAGAGTAAATTCATTAAAAGCTTCTTTACCTGTTTGTTAGACAGGATATCTTTTATATGACACCAAAGAAATCCACCACAAAAAAAAAAAAAAAAAAAAAAAAAAAGAAGAAGTCACGTGGCAAAGGACCAAGCTGTAGACTTCTCAGCCAAAGAACTGGCCAGTACAGCGAAAGACAACCTATAGAATGGGAGAGACTACTTATCTATCTCTTAAGGTACTTATCTCAAATATTTAGGGAACTCTTACATCTCAACAGGAAGAAATAAAATAAAAATAAGCTTACTTAGAAGTTAGGTCAATGAGTTGGATAGACAGTTCTTCAAAGAAGAGAGAAAGAGCAGTTAGAACATGAAAAAACATGGTGATAGGCATGAGGGAAAGAAGTCTACCATGCATAGCCACGACCTTATACCTGTTTTTTTTTTTTGGTTTTCTGAGACAGGGTTTCTCTGTGTAGCTTTTGCGCCTTTCCTGGAACACACTTGGTAGCCTAGGCTGGCCTCGAACTCAAAGAGATCCGCCTGGCTCTGCCTCCCGAGTGCTGGGATTAAAGGCGTGCGCCACCACCGGCCAGCATTTTTTTTTTTTTTTTAAAAAAAAACCTTTTTTTTTTTTCCCGATTAATTGATCGATCAGTATTCTGATTGATCTGATCGATTCATGCGATCGTGACGTCATCCGCACACACGGGAACCGAACTTGCCACCTCAGACACCACAGGCTGGTCGCCTAACCTCTGAGCCACCTCTCCGGGTCGCTGACCTTATACCTGTTAAGGAGACCATTATTACCAAAAAGCCAAAACAAATGTTGGTGTGACTATGAAGAAAGTGGACTGTTATACTCTGTTGTACTATTGTGCAGCACTCAAGAGAATAAATTTTCTCAAAAGTGGAAATGCCTTATTATCCAACAGCCACTTGTAGATACTTGCTAAATAAATTGAAGTCAGGATCACAAAGAAGTACTCTTATTCTCACGGTTCACTGCAGTGTTACTCACAAGTTGTAGAATCAGTCAAAATGCCCATCAAGGGATGAATAGATGAAGAAAACCACATATCCTTCCAGTAGAGCATTGTTGAATTTATGAAGAAGGAAATCCTGTTATCCACAGCAATGTGAGAAACCCTTAAACCCAGTATATCAACCGAAGTATGTCAGTAAGAGGACAGATGCCTTGTACCACTTCCTGTAGATGTATATGCATAGTCATGCACAGGAATGAAAAGCAAAGTGGCTATTGCTGGCTGGGGGATAAAGTGAGTAGGAAATGGATATTTGCTGTTCAGTGACTGTAAATTTTCAGTTATGCAAGGTTAAAGAAAAGAAAAGGTTGTAGGGATCTATTTTGCTGAATTGTGCTTGTATATTACATTGTGCAGTACACTAAAATTTTGTTTAATTGGTAGACCTTATGCTTTATCCTTTTATTCCATTACCCAAAAAAGAATATTTGGTGAAATTAAAAGATTGAAATATAAAACTACATCAATTTTCATAGTTTTCTACGTTTTTATAGTTTTCAAAGAAAATTAAGAAAGTATGATCCATAAATTGTATAATAATGTAATTCTTTAAACAAATTTGTAAAACGGTGTATCAATTTGCTGGGCGGCGGTGGCGCACGCCTTTAATCCCAGCATTGGGAGGCAGAGACAGGCGGATCTCTGTGAGTTCGAGGCCATCCTGGTCTACAGAGCGAGATCCAGGAAAGGCACAAAGCTACACAGAGAAACCCTGTCTCGAAAAAAAAAAAATTAATTTAGTTTTTTTCACAAGACAATAAAAACAGAGACTACACTTTACCTTACTTTAATTCAGTTCAAGTAAATTGAACACTTGTTAGTTTATTTCACCTATTCTAAAACACTGTAATTTATTAAGGTCACTGTATTAAGTATTATTAAGTACAAAGAATACTACAAAAAATATCCTTTTTATTTTTAATGGGAACTCATACTTTAGACATGTTATAAACATGAAACAATGTATGGATAAATAAAAAATATTGTTTGCATACTGCATCCTAGAAACTGTGGTCATGTTGGGAACACAGAAATGTCCTCATTGGGTTGATGATGCAAAATGCATTAAAAAACATAAATATTTGCATTTTTACAAGTTTTACATTTGTGTTATAGAGCAATTAGTTGAGAGTAAGCTCATGAGTGAGCTGAGTGCGAGAAATTTCATTTTCATATTTTACTAATGTACAATATTGTAGTTTACTCTGTAAACCACAATGAAGCCTGTTGGATCTGGAGATAATTCTGAAGTTGACCAGGCTAAAAGTGTATCATAAAGGAATAATTTATGAAAAGAGTCCTTATGACATTGTTTGTTTCAAAGATCAATGAAATATTAGGCTGAAACAGATGAAGTTTGATCTAGATATACTTTTCCTAAGCATTTTCATTTCAACTTGACCTTCCCTGAGCCCGTATCTTTCCTCCATCATCATGCCCTTCGGTGCCTTCACATTTGTGGTAATGACCTCTCTGCATCCTTTGCCTGAATATCGTGTCATAGTGAACCTCTTGCTCGGTATCAGTTCTTTTCCTTAAGTCTGGCCTGCCATGCTTATCCATCTAACTTGTTAGAAGATCAGATTTTAAAACTTTACATTTGATGTATTAATTTTTGTCACGGAAAGTTTTTAAATAAAGTGATCAGAAAATACATAAATTTCAGAAGCAATTAAAAATGGCAATGTAAAATTAAAATGTTATTTAAAAACACTGATGACAGTATATAATTAGTTACTAGGTAGTATAATCATGCTTTCTTCTGATCATAGTATTAAATCATGAATAAAAAGGAATGCCATGGGGAAATACAATTATTTAGTATGTATGCCTCATATTTTTATCAGATATATGTAGTTGAATCCAGAGCCTTAGTAAAAAATTCATAGCTAGTAATGAACCATCTGTTATTATGGAGATAATATGTTTCTGTGTTTCTTCTGAGATAACCAAATTAAAATGAATGCCATCAATTTTATCTGAACAGTCATTGAAACTTTAAAATCTATCTTTCAGACATAGCATGATGTCTTCAGCAAGACAGGCAGTGAAGTTTTAAAACTATCCATCCTGTAGTTTTAGTTACAGTTACATTTATATTGCTGTTGACAGAAGTCATCCTTCAACAGAATTAAGTGCAGCAATGGAAGTCAGGCAAATCACACTGATGTTTATGTTCAAAAGAGGGTCAACTTAGTAACTATTACTGCAGAAAAGTACTAGAATAGGTGTGTATGGACAGTCTATGGCTGTGTCTTTCACATAAAGTAGTGATGACACAGTACAGAGCTATAATGTCACTAACATCTAGATCAGTGGTTCTCAGCCTGTGAGTCACCACCCTTTAGGGGTCAGAAAACCCTTTTACAGGGGTCGAATATCAGATATCCTGCATATCAGATATTTACATTATGATTCATAACAGTAGCTATGAAGTAGCAAGGAAGTAACTTAATGGTTGGGGTTCACTACAACATGAGGAATTATATTAAAAGGTTGCAGCATTAGGGAGGTTTAGAACCACTGATCTAGATGCATATGTAACGAAGTAGGGGGGAATTACTTTATGTAGCTGATTTTAAATTTATATAATGTTATATATCACTAGCCAAAACATCTTGTTAGATTTACTTTTAAAATGTTAAATTTGTTATAGAGGTGGCAGGTGTGATTTGGCGTCTTCACTACTTGATTAAAAAATAATTTCCTTACATCCTTAATATTGAAAATTATATATGACCTATAGTATGGTATCATTTCTGATCGCAGTCTTTATCTGGTTGTAAATGCATTGTTTCTCAAGCTTTATATTAAGACATGGAAGAGGTATAGTTTTTATTCCTTCAGAAGCCGATCAGTTCTGTTAGTAAAAGGACATACAGTTTTAAAAATACTAACTTCATAATTGTAATATAATACCTTTAGAATCCTTGTATATGCATATGTGTGTTGTTCAAGTGTGTTACCTTTCATCTGTGTGTGAGTGCATAAATGTGGAGACCAGTGCACAACTTCTGGTGGTGGTCTCCAGGAACTGTCCTCCCAATCTGTTTCGTTTTGTTTTAATTTGAGACAGTGTCTCTCATGGACCTGGAACTTATTAAACAAGGGCATCTGACCACCGAGCCCCAGGGATCTTTGTGTCTTAGTCCCCTCAGCACAGAGATTATAAATGCTACCACACCTGGTTTTTGCTTGTTTTTGTTCTGAATGTACGTTCTGGAAATCAGACTTGAATTCTCATGCTTACTTACCAGGCACTTTGCTGACTGAGCTATCTCCTAGCTGTCTATTTGGATTCTTTAAGATGTGATTCTATGATTAACATGACTCATGGGTATGTCATATGACCTGTTCGAGATAGGAAGGATTTGGGAGACTCTTATAGCAGTGATTTCCTCAATAGCTCTATGGTTCTGCTTTTTTAATGTAGATATTAAAGTTGAAAGGTTATGCATCCTTATAATGGTGCAGTTCCTATGTGAGAGCTTTCCTTTTCTCAGTGACTAGAATGAACTGCTATGGTGTTGGGCACTTGACTGTCTGACTTTCAGTAATGGAAGCCGGCAAAGCCATAACTGCTCATCACTTATTAAGGATGTGGAATGTTGACCTAACTTTGTCCATGTCAGCTTACATCATTTATAAATATTCCACCTGTTTCTTATCAGGAGAATGGATGTGTAGTAGGAAAATGTTGACCCTTTGCATTACTTATTTTTATATATGTGGTAGATTCTTGATTAAAGCTTGAGGTTTTCATCTGGATTTTGGTGCATATATGACACTTTGCCTTCTATATTTTCCTTTAGCTAATTATTAGCTTATTAATTTAGAAAATAAACTCTGCTTTATTTTATAGTGAGAATAATTGTGTACATCATAAAAGTAGTTTTTATACAATGCTTGTTTTGTTTTGTTGGATTTTTGTTTGTTTTTGTCAGAGTCTTACTGTGTAGCCCTGACTGACCTGGAATTAGCTAAATAGACCACTGGTATCAAAAATCACAAAAGTTCACCTGCTTCTACCTCCTTAGACCTTCACCTCCACCACCACATCTACCTCAGGAATGCTGGCATTAAAGGTGGGTGGCACCAAGCCCAGCCTTAAAATTCTTTCTAAAAACCTATGCCACATTCTTTTACTCATTCATATTCAAGGAAAGATGTATATGTGCGTGCGTGTGTGCGTGCGTGCGTGTGTGTGTGTGTGTGTGTGTGTGTGTGTGTGTTTGTTTGTTCCATAATCATAGGCTCTCAGTTTTCAAGATAGACCTAGCTGTCATGAAGTAGCTGATCAGGGCATAGCTGTGTGCTGTAACTACAGAAACAAACTCAGGGCGCTGGAGGCAGGAAGAAAAGATGAATATTAATGGAGAAAAGGTTTTTAAAATATATTTGGGTTGAACTTTCAGGAATAAGTAAGAACTTGATACATGAGGAAGAATAGGCCAACATTTTAGATTTGGAAATAGCAAAAATTATCAGACTTCTGTAATAAAAAGTGAAAATTTTAATTTCAGAAGTCAACCACTGAAGAAATTGACCTTAATATAATTTTAAACCATGAAATATTAACAATATATCAAAACAGTGTTGTGATAGTGTAGTAATTTTTCTTTGAGGATCATTATAAGGACCTAAGGTACTTTTGTGGAATATGTATTTTGAACATGGTAAACTGACCTTTTTAGATTTTTTGGGTTGCCTGTGTCAGGAGCTGCTGTACACGATTGAGGCATCATAGTTGACAGTCTGTCTTTAATGACAGTTTGGTGGTGTCCTGTGATACCAGTGAATACTTTCCTGTTACTTCTGAGATGGAAGTGCTTTCACAAGAACTGTTGTCAGGTGAGCAGTTGCCTTGTGTCCATCTGTATTCATTATGCCACCTCAGCATAATCCTCCTTTGCCCACCTGGGTCACTACTTAACATGATAAGGCAGTTTGTCCTCCTTATTTTTTTGTTTAGCACATCATTATTTCTGGTGGGATCTTATGTATTAGTGGATTATCTCTTGAATTACATATGTTAAAGATGCTTTTCTTAGCTATTGTGTACATTTTAGTTTTTTCTGCTGATAGTGCCCGAGATGATATAGTTAATAGATCTGATCAGCAGTTTTTTGTTGTTTTATTGATGTTGTTTGGTTTTGAAAATTTAACCATTCAAGTTTAAAAAAAATATGGACTTTCCATTAGATTCATACACACACAGACACACACAGACACACACAGACACACACACACACACACACACACACACACACACACTGCTTTTATTGCAGTGAATAATGTGAGATGAATTAACGTTTTGTTGATAATTGGCTTGTTTCAAAATCATTTGTTAGATAATACAATGTTTAGAAGATTTATAAATGGAGATTTGATTAAGAAGAATGATTTATTTTTAATAAGTGAAGGAATACAGTACAGTCTCATTCCTGTGCCTGGCCCTAGCAGTCCAGTGATGCACATTGTCTTTCTGCAGGTTCTGGACTCTGCACATAGATTCAGTGATAATCTGTGTGACCTTTAGCCTCTGGCTTTGACTTAGGAGAATAACGATTCTGAGGTCAATCCGTATTATAGAATGGATCAGTGTTGTATGTGTGTATGTAGCAGGATACATATGCCACAGCACATGTGCAGAAGTCAAAGGACAGCTTACTGGAGTTGGTTTCCTTCTACCTCGTGGGTTCTGTGAAACAGACTTACGTCATCAGGCCTGGCATCATAAGCCATCTCACTGACAGCTCACTTTTTTTATTTTTTATTTTTGCTGAATATCCGCTGTCTGGTTAATTTAAATCTGTTATTGTTTGCTGCATTCAAGGATTTTGTACTTAAGAGAAACATGACTGGTCTTAGTGTGGTTGTCTCCAGGTTTGATAGGTGTGTCATCTGTGCTCTTTGGTTGTCTGTTGAGTAGTATAATGATAATGATATAACTACTCCATTCATAGCCTTCATCTTGAGACAAATTTGTTACTATGTCATAATGCCTAGGACAGTGAGGTATTTACACATCTCCTCTACTTTCCATATCCTCTTGCAGTATAATTAAAACATGAAGGGAGATGACTGCATACCAAAATAATTAAAGAAAATGTTCTTCTTTATACATTGTATAGTAAGTTTGCTGGGAAAGGAGGAAGATTTCCACATATAATGGGTTCTTTAGCCAGTGATTTTCCTTCAAAACTTTCATTTGAATTTTTCAATAATAAGCTTGTATGTGGATGGCTGAATGCTGCTGAAATACTTATGGCATTAAAAAAAGCAGTATTATAGATAAAAAGGAAATGAAAGTGCATTTGCAGAGGAATATTTCATGGATTATATAATTTATGTATGCATGCTTCTCTGATTAAAGACCTTCTTAGGTAAGCTACCATCTTTCCCTTACAATAAAACTCCAAGGCAATTTACACTTAGTCATGCTGAGGAAATTGGATGAATTGCTCAAGATTGCAGAATAAAGAGCTTAATTCATCATTTGTTATCCTTTCAGATTTATGTCAAGTTATGTAAAATATTACCAAAGTGTAAAACTGGTTAAATACCTTCTCATCATTTTGAATCTGAAGTATTTAAGCATATACATATGTGTAATATATCCATGCATACTTGTGCTGTGTACTGCTTAAGCAAAGGAAACTAATGTGAAGTTCTTTCTGCTCTCTTCATCTTTCCTTCTGATGCCAGGTGCCAAGGCAGCAGACTATTAAATTACCTTTAATTCCATGTTTACATTTGGAAAAGATTAAAAAATAACAATAGGACCAATAAATATGTTTATTATTCTAGTTCATTTGTTTTGTTGTTTGGTAAATCACTTCCTTGGAGCAATTATTAAAGCCTGTGAAGGCAGGCTCCTTGCTGGTCTTACCTGGTACACTTAGTCTTGAGTTGAAAGTTAGATATTAGATCTTTCCGGTCCTTGATTAACTTTTTGCTCCACCAGGATTGCCTTATTTTGTGTCATTGACATTTTAATTTACTTTTTGAATGGTTATTTTCTACCCTCAGTTCTTCTAGAAACTTCCTTTATATTCATAGTGAATTTTCTTTTCAGTGAGGTAAGCAGCTAACTAAAAGCAGCTTATTGAGATACCAGTGAAAACTGAATGACATTCCTTTGTCATCTTTTAGTCTGTGCTTTCACAGTTGTGTGCCACTTCTCTGTGTCTTGACAGAATATTTTTAGTAGTAGATTTATCTTCCTAAGATAGTGTCTTAGTTTGAGTTTCTATTGCTGGAACAAAACACCATGACCAAGCAACCTGGGGAGGAAAGGGTTTATTTAACTTATAGTTCCATAGCACTGTTCATCATCAAAGGCAGTTAGGACAAGAACTCAAACAGGGCAGGAATCTGGAGGCAGGAGCTGATGTAGCAGGGCCATGGAGGAGTGCTGCTTACTGGCTTGCTCAGCCTGCTTTCTTATAGAACCCAGAACTACCAACCCAGGGATGGAACCACCCACAATGGGCTGTTCTATCCCTCATGAATCACTAATTAAGATATGCCCTGCAGGCTTTCATAGAGCCTAATCTTATGGAGGCATTTTCCTTTTTTTCTTTTGTCACATGATTTTTTTATCTTTTATTGATTTTTCGTGGATTTCACATCATGCATGCCCATCCCACTTATCTCTCTACCTCCTTGCATCTGCCCTCTGCCCTTGCAAACCTCCCCCTGAAAACAAAATTTAAAAGAAATACCAAACCAAAAAAGAGAGAAGAATCACATTGTGAAAGCTGTAGTGTGGCCCATTGAGTTATACGGTTTAACCTTTAGTCCATTAATCTTGACTTGCAAGTGTTCATTGCCATAAGTCACTGGTTTGGCTGGAGGTATTTTGCTTCTGCCACACTATCACTAATGGGCTCTCTGGGGGCTCCTCTTGGATGTCCTGTTGTTGTCCTGTGTCATGAAGATCCTGCAGCTTTGGATCTGTAGATTCTTTTCCTTCACATGCTCCAACAGTTCATAATTCATAGATGAGGTGGATGTTGGGGTGGGCTAACTCATAGCCCTGGTTCTGAGCCTGGGTTTCGGTAGATTTTCTCTGTCCCAGTCAGCTCTATATGGCCAGCAAGCTTCCAAATAACCACATAGAGACTTACTGTTAATTATAAATGCTTGGCCAGTAGCTTAGGCTTATTACTAACTAGCTCTTACAATTTAAATTAACCCATATTTCTTATCTATGCTCTCCCACATGGCAGTACCTTTTTTCAGCATGATATGTTCATCTCCTGCTTCCTTTGTGTCTGGCTGGCAACTCTCATAATCTGCCCTTCCTAGCCTCTTCTCAGTTTTGCTTTTCATGCCAAACCTATTCCTGCCTAGTTATTGGCCACTCAGCTCTTCTATTAATCCAACCAGAAGGCATCTTGGCAAAGACACATCTTCACAGTGTACAAAAAGATTATTCTGTAACACCTGGGTAGTAGCTGGGTTGGTCAGCCCACCAGCTTTCTTTCATCGCCAATAGCTGGAGGAGCTCTCCAACACTGCTTTGACTTGCTCACCCAATCCAGCCTACAGGAAGGAACAGGACCAGTTCTCCTCTCAGATCTTCAGAGCTGGTTGTGGTGGAGGCATTTTCTGAATTGAGGTTCCCTTCTCTCAGATGACTTTAGCTTGTGTCAAGTTGACATAAAATTATCTAGCACAGACCGATTATAAGATCATATGTAGGTTTGCAAGAAAAGTGTGTCATGAGAAGCAGTAGTTGCTGTTTTGGCTGCCATTCCTTGCTAGCACTTAGGTAATACATTTTAATTATTAATTTTCATTTTATGTGTACAGGTGCTTTGCCTGCATATATGTTTGTGTACCAGTTGTATGCCTGGTGGCTACTGAGGCCAAAAGAGGCTGTCAGATTCCCCTGGAGTTGAAGTTACAGATGATTATTAGCCTTTATGTGTGGGTGCTGGGAACCAAACCCAAAGCAGTGAGCTATCTTTTCAGCTCTCTTTTAAATATTTTATTATTACTTTCTATCACGAATATATTGTGGATATGTTCATGTGGGTGCCATTGTCCCCAAAGGCCAAAGGTGTCAGATCTGGAGTTATAGGCCACTGTGAGTCATATGACTTGGGTGCCAGGAATTGAACTGTGGTACTCTGGAGGAAGAGTATGCTCTCTTACCACTGAGCCATCTCTCCATCACCACTAATGTAGCACTTAAGCATGTCAGCTACATGTAGTACTTATTTACTTGTCACAACAATCCTTTGATTTGAATACCTTTTTTTCTGTTTGTTTTTCTTCAAGACAGGGTCTCACTATGTGGCTCTGGCCATCTTAGTATGTAGATCAGGCTGGCCCTGAACTCACAGAGTTCTTGCCCCTGCCTCCTGAGTGTTGAAGTTAAAGATGTGCACCATTATGCCTGCCTCTTTGGATACCTTTATTACCCTATTTTTCCATATAAGAAAATTGAGGCAAAGCAACAGTAAGTGTTTTTCAATGTCTTCCCTAGGCTTCAGAGAGGGAGAAATTTTACAACTGCCTTATGCTTATTGTAGGTAAAAAACATGAGTTAATTTTATAAATTCTATGAACTGTGAAGACTTAATGTTAAATCTTATAGCCTATTTGTGTTTTCTCACCAAAATGTATCTGCTTCCTGAACTCTTGATATTTCTCAGGGATCTTCTGTATGCAGTCACTACCCTGAAAAATATTCACTGCATTCTCTTAGACCATAAGTACATCATGTATGCATGTGTAGCTTATTTTAGTAGCACATCAGGCATCTTCACACAACTAAGGTATTCAAATCAGAAACTTCTTTCCCATTCTTTCATCTATAAAAACCTGGTAATGAGTACTTTGTCATCCTTAACTCTCAAATCTAGGAATTGATCAGTTGATCAGTGTTCCTGTTCTTCTGTGTAGAAGAATTGGACTTGTAAGCTTCATCTTTTCATAAGTAACATAGCTTATTAACATTGTGTAAGCTGCTGAGTATGAAAGCAGTCTTTATGACAGCTAAGTTGAATGCTTTGCAAAGGTGATAAGCAAGCAACAGGCCATGTCTTTTCCACAGACCACCGTGCTAGCATCTTCTTCCTCTTGACACTCATCGCTTCTATCAAGTCCCGAGAACCAGCCTTGCACTTAATAACCTACATCTTCTTTGTATTTCTTGTAGAATTTTACTTTTTTCAGATGCCTCGTGAGACACCCCTTTGTTGATTCTTACCCTTTTTTTTGTTATATTAGCTTTTGAATCATTGCTATTGCAGTGTTTAGTAACAGTTTCAGAAGAATAAATTGAGTTTGTGATGATATTCTTTATTCTAAATTTATAGGTGAAACTTCATATTCTTCTGCAGTGAATTTACTATATTTCCTATTTCCTGTCAGATTCATGAAATAGTAAATACTATAACACCATTGAGATACAGCATAATTTGTCTAGCTGAAAAAGGTTTGAAGCCTCCCTCACAGTTTTAAATTTTCTTTCTGTAGGATTATTATGTTCTTAAAAGCATGCTCCATGGAGACATGAGCTGAATAGGCCAAGTGCCTCTCAGCTTTATCACCTACAGGGTACTATGGCTTGGACACCTTACCTAGCCTGTATGAGTTTTCCGTGTTTCAAAATTAGAAGCAATACTCTCTGCTGCATGCAGTTATATAGGAATTCAAGAGATTCTATGATTATATATGTATCTGTATATTGCTTAGCCTGCTGCCTTGTACATAATGAGCCCTTGATAATGTTAACCACTAAGTAATATAGGTTTTGCTCAGGTGGAACCCTGGTTATAAGATGCATTGCTTAACATAAATAATGTTTTCATATCTGAGAAGTAGCAAATACTCAATTTCTGTACTTTGGAATATTATCAACTGTGTATTTTATATTTTACTAGTTTTTATTTAGTTCTCTAAATCTATTTACTAGTGTCTAGTTTGCCCTGATAATTATTTTGCTCTGAACAAACTAGATTCAGTGGTCAAAATCTAACCCAGTGCCTTTCTGCTCTCTGATTCTCAAACCTCGACTGGTCTCAAGTTTGTAAACAAGCAGCCTTGTTTTTGTCACTTCTCTACAACTGTGAGTGCTTAATTAATTCCTGTTTCAGGTTCTATCCATGTGTGCCGAACTCAAATGTCAGCTCCCATTTATTTAGGAAAATGTCACACACATCATTAGTTTTGTCTTTCGCCGTGATGAGTCATTGCCTGTGCACAGAGTGTAAATGCTGCACAGGGGTGAGTACTGATGTAGAGTAGCCCTGCAGTGAGCACTGGAACCCACATGGTTATTCCACAAAAAGAAACCAGCATGGGAAAAGTTTAAACTTTGGGGATAAGGCACCATTCAGTCCTAATTTAGTATTCTCATTAAATGATGAGTGAAAAGTACTAGTTAGGTTCACTTAAATACTATTTTTAGAATGTTGACTGGAACACTGTAAAGCAAAGCTATGCAATTATCACTGTTAAAATATTAAATACTGACCACCTTAATGGAATTTTACACAGTGAAGAATGGAGAATATTCCTAGAGAAATTTAAATTTCAGATAGACTTACATAAACTATGCAAGGAAAGATGTTCTGTAAATGTTTAAGGCTGCATAGAGTGCATTGTACTCCTATCGTGATTTCAGAATTAAGAAAAATTTACTTGGCCTGTGAGTTATTACTTATGACTATGTATGTACAGAGATAGAGGTAGGTTTTCATGTTTTGCTTTCAAGGGAGCTCTTGCTTTATGCAAAGAATTTTTCCTTCCTCTTTCTGGCCTTCCTATGTATAATAACAAAACCATGTCTGTAAAGTATTTAAGCACATGGAATGCCTTTTTCTTCACACTGTGACTAGAAGTCATAGGTAGTTGTAGTTATAAAAGAGAAACTACACACCATGTGAAAGTTGGGAACAAGGACTTAGCATGCTGGTGGAGAAGATATACAGCAAATGCTGTACTCTACGCAGATATTGTCATTTAGGTGAAGCACACAC
The DNA here is from genome assembly GCA_902168425.1 of Peromyscus attwateri. Classification (NCBI taxonomy): domain Eukaryota; kingdom Metazoa; phylum Chordata; class Mammalia; order Rodentia; family Cricetidae; genus Peromyscus; species Peromyscus attwateri. Next base: position 36,461 of record CABHPP010132602.1, on the reverse strand, counting down.
ATGGAGAGATTTCAGGCCTTTGGCCAAGTCTGTTGCTGCTAGAGGGTTTCTCTCTGACGTAAACCTGTCCCAGCTTATATAGCCATCTGTTTATAGGACTCGGGGCATACAGATAAAGTTTCCCTGTCGCTTAGACATTCCCCAATCCCCAGTCCTGTACCAGACCTCCTATAGCAGCCTGTCTTCCCTGTCTTCCTCCATTCCCTGTGGACTCCACAGATTCCTTCGCAGACCCAGATATCCTCCCTCCTGTGGACCCCCTCAGCACCCCTCTTCTATCCGATCTCCACCCCTAGGTGTCAGCTCCCAATACCTAGAAAAAAGTTCTGACTAGGACCCCCCCAGTAGCCACACCTTTTAAGGACTTAGCACTCCACACCATGCAATCTACTGCCAGTACATTCTTCTAAGATGTAGAGATCCAGAGAGGACAACAAAAACCAAGGAATGGAAAATCCACTCAACAAAGACAAGAACAGATAATCAGTACGTAGAATTATAATTATCTCAGATGATTCTAATATACCAAATACTTAGACACCAGTATAAAATACAGGACAGTATGTCTCCCTAAAATTCAGCAGCCCTCCTACAGCATACCCTAAGTTTTGCAACATAGCTGAAACAAAAGATCAGTGCTTCAAAATAGCATTAATTTTATGTTCAAGAACCTTAAAGAGGATATGAGTAAATTTATTAATGCAATCTTTGTAAGACACAAACCAACATTGGGATAAAATGAAGAAAACAGTTCAAGACATGAAAATGGAAACTGAATTATTAACAAAAACCTGGAAATGGATAATTTAGGGTGCCAAATAAAACCTTAGAGGCAAGCTTCATCAACAGAATACAAAAGATGAAAGAGAGAATCTTAGGCATTGAAGTTAGAAGAAATGGATCCCTTGGTCAACGAAAATGTTAAATCTAAAAATATATTAGAAGTTGTAAGGGAAAAAGACTGAGTAACATATAAAGGCAGACCTATTAGGTTAACACTTAGCTTTTCAATGGAGACTCTAAAAGCCAGAAGGGCCTGGATAGATGTTCCACAAACTAAGACACTATAGATGCCAGCCCAGACTTCTATACCCAGCAAACACTAGATGGAGAAAGATATTACACAGTTAACACAAAAATTAAGCATTAATTGGGATCTACAAATCCAGCTATACAGAAGACACTAGAAGGAAAACTTCAACCTCAGGAGTTAACCACATCCAAGAAAACAAGAAATAAATAATCTCAGACCAGTGAATGGGGGTAGAGGGAGGTTGAATTACATCACAACAGCAAAATAACAGGAATCAACAAATACTGCTCATTGATAACTCTCAACATCAATGGTCTCACTTCCACAATTAAAAAGGCATGGAATAACAGATAAGATTAGAAAACAGGATCCATCCTGCTGCTACATGCAAGAAATACCTTAACATCAAGGATGTACATCATCCTAGAGTAAATGGATAGGAAAAAAATGTTCCAAGCTAAAGAACCCAAGAAGCAAACCAGTGTAGCTGTTTTAATATCTACAAAGCAAAACTAATCAGAAGAAATAGGAAAAGACACTGTATATTCATCAAAGGGAAAAATCCACCAAGAGGATATTGCAGTTCTAAACATCTATGGACCAAACACAAGGGCACCCAAGTTCATAAAAGAAACACTGCTTACAACTAAAATCACATACTAACCCACACAAGTGATAGTGGATGACTTCAATACCTCATTCTTGCCAATAGACAGATCACCCAGACAAAATCTAAACAGAGAAATGCTGGAGCTAAATGACATCATAAACCAAATGGACTTGACAGATATTTATAGAACTTTTGTCATAGATGCATAAGAATAAACCTTTCCATCAGCTCATAGAACTTTCTCCAAAACTAACATGATATTTGAACACAAAGTATGCCTAAATAGATACAAGAAAATTGAAAGAATATTCTGCATCCTATCAGGCCAGCACAGATAAAAGCTGGATATCAACAACAGAAAATGTAGAAACACATGGAAACTGAACAACTCACTACTGAATGAAAAATAGGTCACAATACAAAAAGAAATTTAAAATGTTTTAAAATTGAATGAAAGTGAAAAGAAAGCATATCCAAACTTATGGGACACAATGAAGGCATGTTCATAGACAGTAATTCTTAACCTTCCTAATACTGTGACACTTTAATACAGTCTCTCATGTGTTGGTGATACCCCAACCAAAAAATTATTTCATTGCTACTTCATAACTGTAATTTTGCTATGGTTATGAATCATAATGTAAGTATCTGATATGCAGAATACCTGATATATGACCCCAGTGAAAGGATCATTTGACCTCCAGGGGGTCACAACCCACAGGTTGAAAACCACTGGGTTAAGTGCTTACATAATAAGGTTGGTGAGATCTTACATTAGAGAGTGTTCTTCACACTGTGAAGCTCTATAGAACGGAAACAAGAAACAAAGCAAAGAAAAGGAAGAACATCCAAAAGCAGTGGACAGCAAGAAATAATTAAACTCAGAGCTGAAATCAACAAAATAGAAACCAGGAAACAAAAAACATCACAAAGAATCCAGGAAACAGAAAGTTGGTTCTTATAGAAAAATCAATAGAAACGGTTAACCAAAACATAGAGAACATCCAAATACACAAAATTGGAGATGAAAGGGGATGGTATTAATAACAGACATTAAGGAAATTGAGAGACATACTTTAAACACCTATACTCCACAAAATGGATAAATCTAAAAGAAATTGATAATTTTCATGATATATACCATGCACTATAGTTAAATCAATATCAGATAAGTCATTTTAACAGACCTATAACTTCTAATGAAATAGAAACAATCATTAATATTTCCTATACCAAAAACGTCCAGGACCAGATGGTTTTCGGGCAAAATTCTACCAGGCATTCAAAGAAGAGTTAATGCTCATGCTCCTCAAATTATTCTACAGAATAGAAACAGAAGGAGCATCTTCTAATTCATTTTACAAGGCCACAGTTAACCTGTTACCTAAACCATACAAAGTCCCAACTAAAGAATCATAAAGCAGTTACCCTTATAGATATAAACATAGAACATAGATGTAAAAATTCTCTGTAAAAACTTACAATCCGAATCCAAGAACACATGAAAAAAGTCATCCAGCATGATCAAGTAGGCTTCAGTCCAGAGATTTAAAGATGGTTCAATATACATAAATCAATAAATGTAATCCACCTTGTAAACAGACTGATAGACAAAAAACACATCTCATTAGATGCAGAAAAGTCCTTTGACAAAACCCAACACCCCTTCCTCATAAAAGTTCTAGCGAGATTAGGGATACAAGGGACCTAACCTAAATTAAGAAAGGCAATTTACCAAAAGCCCACAGACATCATTAGATGGGAAGAAGTTCAAAGCATTTCCACTAAAATCAGGAACAAGACTATTCACTCTATCCATTATCTATTCAATATTATACTTGAAACCTAAGGTAGAGCAATAAGAAATCTGTAGGAGACCAAGAGGATACATGTCTTAGTCAATATTGCTATGAAGAGATACCATGACAACTCTTATAAAGGAAACATTTTATTAGGGCTCACTTACAGTTTTAGAGCTTTAGTCCATTATAGCCATAGCAAGATGTATGACTGTATTCAGACAGACATGGTGCTGGAGAGGTAGCCGAGGTTCTACATCCAGATTGGCAGGCAGCAGGAAGAGAGAGCTACTTAGCAAAGCCCAGCTCTGTGACACTCTTCCTTCACAAGCCCATACCTCCTAATCTCTCAAGTACTACCACTCTCTAATGACCAAGCATTTAAATATCTGAGCATATGGAGGCCATTCCTGTTCAAACCACCATAGTACATATAAGAAGGGACACAGTCAAAATGTCTTTATTTGTACATGATATGATTATAAAGGTAAGTAACCCTAAAAGTTCCATCAATAAACTGTTAGAGCTAATAAACACATTCAGCAAAATGGCATAAAAGTCAGGAGCCTTCTTATATGCAATTGACAGATTGAGAAGGAAGGAAAAAATCAGGGCAACAGTACCTTTCATTTTACCCTCAATAAGCAAAAATAAAGAAAGAAAAGAAATCTTGATGTAATTAACCAAGCAAGTCAAAGACAATGAAGAAAGAAATTGAAGATGTCAGAAGATAGAAAGATCTCTTGATGCTTATGGATTGGTAGGATTATAATAGTAAATATGGCTATCCCACCAAGAAATCTACAGATTTAATACAATTCCCATCAAAGTTCCAGCACAATTCACATCATTTGAAAGGTAAATTTTCCCCTTCATAAGGGAAACACAAAAGACTTAGGATAACTAAAACAATTCTGGACAATAAAAAATTACTAGAGGTATCACCATCCCCGATTTCAAGTTGTGCTGTGGAGTTACAGTAATAAAAATCAGAGAAAAAACAACAACAAAACCCAGCATTATATGAAAGCAAAGTGTTGATGGATGGACTCAGATGAAGACCCAGACATAAACCCAAACACATGTGGACACCTGATTTTTGATAAGCTAGAAATACACACTGGATAAAAAGATAAGATCTTCAACAAATGGTACTGGTCAAATTGGATACCTGCGTGTAGAAGAATGGAAATAGATCCATATTCATCACCCTGAACAAACTCAAGTCCCAGTAAATCAAAGTCCTAAACCTAAATCCAGGTACACTGAATTTGATAGAAGGGAAAGAAGGAAATAATCTTGTACTGATTGGCACAGGAAAAGACTCTGAATAGAACACTGATAGCACATGTACTAAGAACAACAAGTAATAAATGGGACGTCATGAAACTGAAAAGCTATCAGTGTCAAAGAACACTCATTTAGACAAATCAACAGGTTACAGTATTAGAAAAAATGTTTACTAATTATACATCTAGTGGAGGACGATCTCATATCTAAAATATATAAAGAATTGCAAAACCTTAACATTAAGAAAACAACCAAATTTAAAAAGAGTACAGATCTCAACAGAAATTCCAAAAGAATACAAACGGCTAAGAAACACTTAACAAAACGTTTAGCCTCCATAGTCATCAGGAAAATGCAAATCAAAACCACCTTGCAATTTCATCTTACACCAGTCAGAATGGTCAAGGTAAAACAATTAAACAAAATCATCAGCTCATGCTGATGAGGATGTGGAGTAAGGGGAATACTCATCCAATACTTGTGAGAGTGCAAACATGTACAACCACTGTGGGAATCAATATGGTGATTCCTCATGAAACTGGATATAGATCTGCTGGAAGATCCAGATATACCACTCTTGGGTGTATACCCAGAGGACTCTACATTCTGCTACAGAGAAACTTGGTCATCCATGTTCATTGCTGCTCTGTTCATAATAGCCAGAAATTGGAGACAGGCTACATGCCTATGAATGGATAATAAAAATATGGTACATTTACACAATGGTACATTGCTCAGCTGTTAAATAAAATGAAACCATGAAATTCACAGGAAAATGGATGGAGCGAGAAAAAAATCATCTCAGTGACTTAACCCAGACTCCCAAAGACAAATATGGCATGTTTTCACTTAAAGTGGCTATTAGCCATTAAGCCTTTGACAAGCAAGCTACAATCCAAATAACCACAGAGGTTAGGTATAGAGCAAGGTACTAGAGGTGAGGATTTGATCTCCCTCGGAAGTGAACTAGAATAGTTATGGATGAACAAGGTGGGATAAAACTGGGTGGGCTTGATGTGAATGGGGCTGAGGGGGTGAATACTGGAAGAGACAACTAAAACTAAGGGCTATTTGAGTGGGTGTATCGAAACTACATTCAATAGAAGCCTCTTAAAATGTATAAATATATGAAGGTGATCTAAATGGAGTTACCAAATGTCTTAGTTATGGTTCTTTTGCTGTGAAGAGACACAAAGACCACAACTCTTATAAGGGAAAACCTTTCATTGGGGCTGGCTTACAAATGAGAGGTTAGTCCATTATCATGATGAGAAGCAAGGCGGCAGAGTTTTTAGTGTGACAGTTTCTTGTCTACAGTTTTAAATATCAACAGTATTAAAGTTGTGTTTTTCTGTAAGCACCAATATTATTAATATTTCCAAATTAAAATGCCATTATTCCTCTTGACCCATTTATTGGTATATAATTTTATATATAATTTTATACAAATTGTGTATTTGTATTATATGTTTACTTTGACAGGCTGGGTTTGTAAACTGTCTGATCATGCATCTGTACAGTACAGATCTGACTTTTCATATTTTCTGCATTTGTATTTTTGGTTTCTCTCTGTCTCATAACACTGAGGATTAAACCCAGGGCCTTGCTCATGTTAGGCAAACCTTGTTATTCCCAACTATATTTGTTTTACAAATCTTACATTATCTGAGTATATTCATCTCTTTCATGAACTTTGAAACACAAAAGTTATTTCTTCACCAAAAAAAATGTAGACTCTTCTATTTTGTTTCCCTGTATGTCTTTAAGGTTAATTTTTGTGGAATATGTCTTTAGATTAATTTGGCAGTGGTATAGAAAGCCAAAAACATGCCTGTATCTATTTTTTTTCCTTAGAAAACTTAATAATATAGAAGAGTAAAATTTGTTTGGTAAATAAGCATATTCTTATTTTATCAAATGCTTTAAAATACTCTAATTTTTTTGTTAAATATTTTTTGTTTCCCAGATTATTGCTCAGTAATAACAATTGTGGACCAGACAAATGTGAAGTTAACGTGCATGCTCTTTAGTGGAAACTATGAAGCCCTTCCAATCATTTATAAAGTTGGAGACATTGTTCGCTTTCATAGGCTGAAGGTATAATTCATACTTTCTACAATCTGCATTTATTAGACACAAAGTCTGTATTGTTCGCTAATCGTAGTTACTACTAATTATATGGCTGCCTTGTCAAAAAGTGACATTAAGCATTTCAAGAGATAAGAAATATAAATAGTATCAGGCTTCAATTAGTAACTAGACCCCTCTTCATTTAAATAAATTTCCTTTCCTCTTTCCCTAGATGAACATTGGAAGCTTTGATTCCAACTGGTTTCAGTTTGTCCTGTCTCTTCCAAATATTGTTGATATTGTCAATTTTGCATATAGCATTTGGAAGGGATAGGATACATCCTTGTAACTTCTTTTTAATTAATTTTATTTAAGACTGGGTTCTTACTGTGTTGTGTAGCTGAAGTTTTTCTGTGTCCTGCCTGGCCCACGGTCATGACAAGTCTTTCCCACTCACTCCCCCAAGTAAACACACAGAGGCTTATATTAATTAAAACTGCTTAGTCATTAGCTCAGACCTACCACTGAATAGCTCTTACACTTAAACTCAGCCCATTTCTGTTAATCTATATGTCACCACATTTTCCGTGGCTTTACCTGTGTGCCATTACATGCTGCTCCCTGGACGGCAGGCTGGCATCTCCTGACTCAGCCTTCCTTTCTCCAGAATTCTCCTTGTTTGTTTATCCTGCCTATACTTCCTGCCTGGCTACTGGTCAATCAACATTTTATTTATCAACCAATCAGAGCAGCACATTCACAGCATACAGAGCGATATCACCATCATTGTTGCTCTGACTAGCTTCAGACTATTAAAGAAATGAGTTATTAGTCCTGGTAAGCTGAGGAAGGGAAGACTAAAACTTATCTCAGCTAAAAGAACTTAACCAATATCTGAACGTTTAAAGCCCACTTCATGAGATGGATCCCATCCCTGAGACTAGATAGGCTAGGCACCGAAGAGAAAGCCAAATACTAATGTTCTGTTATACTCATAGATTTTGCTCAGCCATCATCAGAGTGTCTTTCACAGTCATCATCAGAGAAGCTTTCTCTTGCAGTAAATGGAAACAAATACAGAGACCCACAGCTGGACACTGTGTGAAGAGTGAGAGACCTTGTAACACTCAGTCCTAAATGGATGTCTTCATCAAATCCCTCACTCAGGGCTCAGGGAACTCTGGAAGAGTAAGGTGGAAGAACATACACAGCCATAACAATAATGTTATATAGAGAGTGAATGTGTACTCTATCAGAAAAATACACGCTAAATAAATATCAAGAATCAAGTATGTGCTACCTACAAAACGCACTTTAAATGTGAAAACAAAAGCAAATTGGAAAACTATAAGACAGAAATTTTATAAGGTAACCAGAAAATGAGACAATTATTTTACTATCAGACTTAAAGTATTACTAGAGATTTTAAAGGGGAGGAGCATTTCACATGAACAAATCAGTTCATGAAGACAATATTAAGACTAGATATTTGATAGGTGTACATTTGTAGATGAGCCCACTGACTTACACAGTAAAAGTCCTCACAGCGTGGTTCAGCACACTTGGTCATAAAGATGCCTTAACCTCCGGTGTATTCATTACTTTACACATTCATGTGTTCAGGATTTGACTAAATCACATAGATAACTGTCACATAACCTTTCCCCTTGTGAAAATAATGAGTAATAAAAACTCATAAATATAGAAATGCAAGTTCGATAGAAGTTGGATACTATTACTTTTTCAAAGTATAAATTTCTTTTAGTGTTTTAAAATTTATATACTATGTATCTTACCATAGCCTCACTTGAATTGATTGCATTGTTTATAAACTACTTTGATTATAAATACTAAAGAATTACTCTGTTATTTGTACCAGAAAAATTTGTCATGTCCAGTTCCTTTGGTTCCTCAATTTTTTATCCTTAAGTGTTTTAGTCATAGTTCTATTCTTGTGAAGAGACACAATGATCAAGGCAACTTTTATAAGAAAAAGCATTTGATTAGGGGCTGGCTTTCAGTTTCAGAGGTTTAGTCTATTTTCATGATGGTAGGAAGCTTAACAGCAAGCATAGCAGGCATGGTGCTGGAGAAGTAGCTGAGAGTTCTACATTCTGAGCCACAGGCAGAGAGAGAGAGAGAGACACTGGGCCTGGTATGGCATTTTGAAACCTCAGAGCCCACCCCCAGTGACATACTTCCTCCAACAAGGCCACACCTCCTAATCCTTATAGTCCTATCAGAGTTCTACTCCCTGGTTACTAAGCATTCAAATATATGAGCCTATGGGGCCATTCTTACTCAGACTACCACAGTAAGCTGTTTTCTTTGTTTTCTACTTTATCTCACTTTCTTAGATCCAAGTCTATAAAAATGAGCTTCAGGGAATCAACAGCTCTGGTTTTGCATCTCTGACATTTGAAGGAACTTTAGGGACTCCTGTCACAGCACGTACTTCAAGCAAACAGTTCAACTTTACTGCTGAAGACCAAAAAATGGTAGAAGCCTTGCGGGTTTGGGCATCCACACACATCTCTGCTTCTTCAGCTCTAGTGCAGCTGTGTGATGTTCAACCCATGCAGTATTATGACCTGACTTGTCAGCTCCTGGGCAAAGCAGAAGTGGATGGAACAGCCTTTCTTCTAAAGGTATAATTTAAATATTTGAAATCATGATTTAGTGCCATATAACTGTCAATAAGGAGCCTGCAGCAGTCTGCTACAGTGTTTGTAGACTCCATTTTATACTGAGTTAAATTTCACATACTATTTTTGAAACACCTCCTCCCCCCATTTTTACTTACTCCTACTTCTGCATATTTCTGTGCTTTGCCTCCAGAGAAAAACAGTATTTACAGTATTTACCAGATATGAATTTCAGAAACAGTGTGACATTCATTTATTTTATTTTTTTTTTCCGATATTGATGGATCGATCAGTGTTCTGATTGATCTATTCATGCAATCGTGACGTCATCCACACACACTGCACGCACGGGAACCGAACTCACCACCTTGGCCACCACAGGCCGGCCGCCTAACCTCTGAGCCACCTCTCCAGCTCGCTTGACATTCATTTATTTTAATAACATTCAGAATTCTGTCTTTAGTGACACTTCTGTGTGAATATTTGTGCTGCTTTGTGAAAGTCAATTACGTTGTCACCCTTTCACTTTCTGGGTCTATTGCTATGAAGTTTTGTCCCCATGTCTTTCACTGTCTGGCTCATGAGAGTAGGAGTAAGTAACTTTGAAATGTTTGTTGTTATTTTTGTTTTGTTTTTAAATCACCTAGAAAAAATATAGTCACATAAACACTATGCAATCTTCATTTACTCCTACCCCACAAATAACCTGGGGAAGGTAGTTATTTAATCATTTTCCTTGCTTGACCATATTATAGAGGTTTTTTTAGCAGTACTGCTTTAGCAAAGATCCTGTGCTTAAGTCTCTCTTGTCTATTTGGAATAATCGGACAAGAAATGGAATGCCATGGTACTTAGATAAGACAGGGCTTAGCATTACTGTTACTGCTGGCACATATTAAAGGAACACTGAAAAATAGAAATCATGGATAAAATACCAAGGTTTTGGAGTTGAAAGTAGCAACTTTATGTCAACATAGAGCTTAGAAAGTAAATATTTATTTTAAGGAAAGTTAAGTAAGTCAAGTAAAGCCAAGCTAAACCAAAGAAATATAAAATCATTGAGAGTTAGACAGAATCTTAGATAAGTAACTTATGTTCCCTGGCCAATGTGACAGCCTTAACACATGAGTACTTGTTAACTTTTGAACGTTACCAGGAACAAAGATGCTGGCTCTTTGCAGATAGCATCTGCTAACTGTTACGATGCTAGAAAAACTGCAGTTCTGAGATAAAGCCTGCTGCCCTGTAGCTGATAGAGTCAAACTACTGTCTCTCTCTGAAGAACCCATGTAGGCCTATAGCCTAGTTTACTAGATACCCCGTTTCCAGATAAGTCAGCCTTGGAGAAAGGGTTTATTTATTGTCTTTTAAAATTTGTTCTTTGAGAATTTCATAAATGTGTACTGTGAAATGTGATCATATCCACTTCCTCCTGTTCCCCCTTCATCTTCCCCTCACTTATTCCCACAAAGCATCCCACTCCCACCTTCCTGTCCTTCCTTTCCTCATTAAGCCCGTTTAGTGCTGCCCATATGTGCTTGATTGGGAGTCCATTCACTGGGGCATGGCCACCCCCTCAGTGACCACACTCCCAAAGAAACATGATTCTTCCACCTCTAGAAGCTATTCACTGCCAGTAGATCCTCAGTTAGGTGTGAAGCCTGGGTAGCACCTCCCACTTCAGGCCTGGACCTTAGCAGGGCTGAATAAGGTCAAGGAACTTATTTTAAAATTCAGCACTGAGAAATAAAAATAAGAAAACTAATAAGGCTTTTTGAGGACAGCTTGATAGATTAAAAGTTTTTGAAAATCATTTAACAATTCATTTTTATGAATTTCCTTTATTGAAATAATTTTAAATGTATGAAAAAGTATACTTGAAATAATACTTTATTTCCAGGTCAAAACCTGGAAGAAAAAAAAAGTTATTATTTGATTGCAGGAACTCTTCATTTGTGATAGAATGTATTATGACTATATAATGAAATTGTAGACCTTAACTTGTTGAAATAAACTCTAATTATAGTCTGCTTATTAATATGTCTTCATTTATATTCTAAAAATGTTCCTACAGTAGCAAAGATATTTCGGGAAATATATATGGCAATGTTTTACTCTTAAGTACTTCAAAGGAATAAAATTATGATTGATTTTTTTTTCTGATGTTGATTTTCTCATGTATCAGAAGTACCTTTTAATTAAACATTAAAAACAGGAAAATAGACATTAGTCTTTCTAAATGATACCTATTAGTATGCAAAGTATTTTTTCCTTTTTCAACCTGAGCACAATGTAATGTTGGCCCCTTTTTCATATTCATGATATATCCATCTCAGTAGCAATGTGTTCTAGTATCATTTCTGTGGCTTTGAGAAGACACTTTGACCAAAATCAACTTAGGAAAGAGAAGGGTTATTTGACTTATACCTCCAGATCACAGTCCAGATGGAAGTCAGTATAGGCACTCAAGCAAGAACTTTCTTTTTTTTTTTTTTTTCTTTTTTGGAAATATTTTTTTAAATTTATTTTATTTTATTTTAGAATATAATTCAACTTTACATATCAGCCATAGATTCCCCCTTTCTCCCCCCTCCCGCCCCACCCCCCTCCCCCCGCCCCACCCCCCATTTCCATCTCCAGGGCAAAGACTCCCCCGAGGGTTGAGATCAACCTGGTGGACTCAGTCCAGGCGGGTCTAGTCCCCTCGTCCCAGGCTGAGCCAAGCATCTCTGCTAAGCCCCAGGTTTCAAACAGCCAATTCATGCACTGAGCAAAGGACCCAGTCCAACTGCCTGGATGCCTCCCAAACAGATCAAGCTAATCAACTGTCTCACCCATTCAGAGGGCCTGATCCAGTTGGGGGTCCCTCAGCCATTGGTTCACAGTTCATGTGTTTCCATTCCTTTGGCCACTTGTCCCTGTATTCCATCCATCCCTGGTCCCAACAACTCTTGTTCACATAAACCCTCCTCCTTCTTGCCGATTGGGCTCCCGGAGCTCCACCCGGGGCCTGACCGTGGATATCTGCATCTAGTTCCCTCAGTCACTGGATGGGGTTTCTAGCATGACAATTAGGGTGTTTGGCCATCCTATCACCAGGGTAGGTCAGATCGAGCCATTTCTCGACTATTGCCAGCAGTCTATTGTGGGGGCATCTTTGTGGATTTCTGTGGGCCTGTCTAGCACTTTGCTTCTTCCTATTCTCATGTGGTCTTCATTTACCATGAACATTCCTTGTGTTCCCTTTCTGTTCTTGATCCAGTTGGGATCTCCCGCTCCCCCAAGTTCTCTTTCCCTCGTCCCTCGCCCCTCATTACCCCCACTCACGTCCAGACTGTTCATGTAGATCTCATCCATTTCTCCGTCATTGGGCGATCCCCGTGTCTTTCTTGGGGTCCTGTTTTCCAGGTAGCCTCCCTGGTGTTGTGAGTAGTCGTCCAGTCATCCTTGTTCCACAACTAGTATTCTCCTATGACTGGGTACATACCATGTTTGTCTTTCTGAGTCTGGGTTACCTCACTCAGGAGGATTTTTTCTAGATCCACGTTATTTTTAAATGTAGAACTCATACACAGTCAAGGAAGTATGGCAGAAGTTAGAAAGGACACTACTTGTTTGCTAGCTTATAGACCACCTTATACACAGTTGACTTTCTTACTTGGTTCAAGACCACCTGCCTGAGAATGATGTTGCTCTCAGTGGACTGGGCCCTCCTGCATCAATCAACAGTCAAAAACAAATCCCCCACATGCTGCAGACCGCAAGAATATGAAACAGAGACTCAGCTGTATATGATAAAGCTATACCATGAAGGATCAAGGAATATCAAGGAATATTTGATGTATCTGGCTTTTAATATATCAGCTGTTTCCTGCTATCAATTTCTTGTGTGCTCATATCCTAGGCCATAATGGCAAACAGTATAAGCTTCTCAGAACTACTACTGATCTGAACTAGGTAACACCCCTACAGAGACAACACCTATTTCCTTGGCCTAGGAGACAGGTAGATGTGTAAATGCATAGCTTTGTTTCTTGTGCAAATGAAGCGCAGACCCTCCTTCCCCTCACAAGTCAAAGGCATTCCAGAGCAGTTGACTCAGGAAAAAAAGAAGGGCTTTTTGCATACCAGGTGAAGGAGGGTTGAGGGAGAATTCCTAGTCCCGGCAGAGTCTCATGGCCAAAGAAAGTACAAGACAGAGTTTTTGCAGATGGTAGGGGTTGGGTCAGGTCAGAAGAGTAGGAAAGGAAGGAATGAACATGGATGGAGGAACTGAGGGCGAAGATGAGATCGATAACAGAAGAGCTTAGGGCTGTGAGAGGACAGGAAGTGAAGGGACAGAGACAGCTAAGCATGAAGGCAGAAAAGCTATGTAGAGAGAGAACTGACTCAGAAGAATAGTGTATGGACTAAAGAGTTTCGTGTCTTAGTTTCATTTATGATTGTCAAAGATTAGATATTCAGCTGGTTGTAGACTCCTCCCGGACCCTGGGAGAGGGCTGTCGAGGGGCTGGAGCTCCCCGCCCCATAGTCCCCTATACCCACAGACATGCCCACAGGCCAGTCTGAACGAGGCAGCTCCTCAGTTGACGCCTTCCTCTCAGATGACTCTAGGCTATGCCAACACCATTTACCATTTAAACCATAATTAAATAAATCTTTTCTTAAGAATGCATTTATTTTTTAATTACATATGTATGTGTATGTAAGTGCCTAGGAAGTCCAGAAAAGTATCTTAGTTCCCCTAAAGGTGGAATTACAGGAAGAAGCTGTAAGATACTTGACATGGGTGCTGGAAACCAAACTCATTCCTTCTTCAAGAGGGTATACATTACCAATTGCTGAGCCATCTCTCCAGCCCTCCACTTCTCCCTGGTACTCTATTCCACTTCTCCCTGTTACTCTATTCATGCAATGTAGATGCTGAGAAATACTTTTAAGTTTAACTTTCCTTAAGCTTATTCTAGTTTCTTGATACTCAGTTTGAAACAGGCATAATCTCGTTGTTTTAATGTTTTGGTTTTGTCTCTTATCTTTGTTTTTTGTAGTAACCAGAAGTTATATATATATACCCAGAGATGAGTAGTGTAGATGGGGAGAAAAAGAGAAGGAAAGGTGGGTGGGGAAAACAGGTGGTATTTGAACACAGAATAGAAAAAAGCCAGTCTACAGCTCCTTAATATTTTGTTTGGTATCATATAGTGACGTTTTATTTTTATATCTTTCTCCATTTTTTCTGCATATCACCAGTAGTTCACATTTAGCCTTTTTGCGATCCCAGAATGGTACACATCACATTTAAAAGTATTAAAGATACTCAGCAGCATACATCAATTCATTTTTAGGCTTGCTTCGGTGTTATTGTATAAAGCTCATTAAGCCTGTCTTTACTGTCGCACGGCAGGTATGGGACGGGACAGTGACGGTGTTTCCCTCTTGGAGAGTCTCCATTCAAGATCTTCCTTTTGAAGGTGATTTAAGTCACATTCTGCGGCTACAGAGTCTGGTGATAGACGTTCTGGTCTATGATAACCATGTTCAAGTGGCAAAATCCCTGAAGGTGATGTTGAATAAAAGATGCTATTTGTTATGTTGTTTTTATATTCTTTCTAGTTTTGTAATTTTTGCACATATATTGTTTGTAGGTGGTATTTTGGGTCTAGAAATTAACCAGATTTGTCTTCAAGTTTTAAGTTATAAAATGTGTGTCTAAATTACATTTAAACCTCTGAATGTATTTTGTATATACATACATTTAAAATTACTTTTTATTTGAGAATATAATTACATCACTAACCTCTTTCCCTTTCCTCCCTCCCTGCACAGCCTCCCATGAACTCCCCATCCCTTGGTTTCTTTCAAATTGCATTGCCTCCTTCTCTGTCTCTCTCTCTCTCTGTCTCTCTCTCTCTGTCTCTCTCTCTCTCTCTGTCTCTCTCTGTCTCTCTCTCTCTCTCTGTCTCTCTGTCTCTCTCTCTCTCTCTCTCTCTCTCTCTCTCTCTCTCTCTCCTAAATACGTAAACGGTGTCTGTTCAATTCTTATGTTACTTGTGCGTGGTGTTAGATAACCAGTTGGTGTGTTCTTCCCTAGGGAAGACTATTTCTCCTGCTCTCCGCATGGTGCCTTCTGCCTGTGGGGGACAACAGCAGTAGCCAGTGTTTTAGATGCCTCTCAAACAACCCTGACCAACAACTCAAAAGAGGACTTCTCATGTGTTGGGAGTGTTTTAATCTATGGCTTCATGCATATTTTTTTCTAGAAATAGTAAAGAAAATTTGTGATGTGAGAAATGTTATTTTTAAACAAACAAAGATGCAAAAAATTATTAGCACCTTTTTAAAAAGAAATTTCAAATTTAATGAGGGATAAAAATAATAATAAGCCATCAGTAAAGCAATATTTATCTTCACCACAGTAATAATGACAAATTATTTTATTTAAATGGGTGGCATTTGGACAACATGCATATGTAAAACTACTACTGCTGGTTTTTATTTGCAAAATCCACTTATAAGTAACTTAGAAGGCTAGAAACAGTGGAAATGTGTGACAACATGTATGATGCAAAATATTTGCCTTTGATAAAGTTTTCAAGTCATTATACAAAACAAAATTTCACGTTCAATAAACGAAAATCTTTAGGTAGTATATGTTCTTTAGAATCTCCATGTATTCTTTTTTATTTTTTCCAAAAATAGATCTTGAGTTATTGGTTTATGCTGTAGCAGAATCTGAGAATCCGGAAGCAGATTCTGGAGCAGCTGCTCTGGCTCCTACTTGTGCTATTCTGCAGCTTCTATTCTATGAGCCACCATGCCAAGTTTCAGACGGCCAGAAAGAAGTCTCTATTCCTCATGGTTGTGGGAAAGCACAGGCTGAGGTCCAGAATCACCATAGGTCACGGGTCTGTCCAGGGAGCATTAGGCACCTGCCTCATAGCTGTTCCAGGTGAAGTTGTTCTCTGGATGGACATGTGACTGAGGTTCTAGCCTGGTTCCAGCGCTCTGACTTCTTATCTTGAAACTCTAAATTGTTTTGATAGAGTGTAGACTTAACTTTCTGCATATTACTTTGAGAAAGTATTGTACCACCTCTAGTGTGCATAGTAATTTGGGTATGTTTGTGTGTATTGTATTGACCTTGCTTACTGTCTAGGGAAATTTGGTAGTTCTTATGAAATTTAGACTTACAAATGGTAGAGAATAATTTTTCTTCAAATTTATCCACATTTTTTTTGAAAGTTTCCTATAGCTGATACTGTTGTCATGAATAGCAGTACCCAGAGTAACATTTGTGAGGCAGTGGAGGTATTTTGGATATTATCCCAAGAGAGGAGCGCTGGCCTCATTCCATTTTATACGAGAAAGAGAGACATTCAGAAGTTAAATCCGCACTGTTGCTGGGTCTAATAAATGTTGAAATGAAATGATCTTCGCCGTAGATCATTTCAGTCTATTTTTAAGAAGAGAAAACACAGAAATAAAACTGCATATGTGCAGTTTAGTGCTGCTCCCTTCTATTACACAAATATCCTAGAGCAGAAAACACTTCCACTCTCATATTGTGTTACAAATTGTCTTAGCTGACTTAGATCAATAAACTGTGTGAAGGAGAGGGCCCGGGGTAGTGACAATACTTTCTTATCCTCTATAAATGTGTGTGTACATTTAGGCACCTGTACTTGGCAAAAAAAAAAAAAATACTTTTAAAGATAGACTTTTGGAATTTTCTCTGGTAATGCTGTCTACACTAATTGATTTGCTTTGGAAACAAAAATAATGATAAGTCCAAATTTGAAAGAACTTTCATAATGCACAGGAAGGACTCTTTAATGAGGAGAAAGGATGTACACTTTTACTCAGCACCGTAATCTACTTTGACCGTTTGTATATTTGAATTCTCTTCTCTTTTCCCTGTGCTAATGTCCTAACTAGGCATGTTCTCTCCACCTATTCTGCTTCTGTTCCCTGAATCCTAAACAGCACATTCCAAACGAGCTCAGCGCAATGAGGATTAAAGAATATCGGCTGGTTAAGGGGTCCAAGAATGCTATCTGTGAATGAGTTTTCAGCAATTTTAATGTTGCCGGATCCTCTGCATTGTCCACTAGAGGGTGATGTTAGCACACATAATTAAGAAAACATGACATGTCATTTCTCTCAGACATCATAGCATTATATATTATTTGCAGAGCAATATGAAGATGCAAAGAATTCTCTTTGAGTATGATATAACTTTACATTACTTACTATTCCTTAATACCACTTATTTTCTGACAACCTCTGAAACATTGACAATAGGAAACCTTCAGTCACATGTCATTGATGCAAATACCTTCTTCTCAGCACTTCAAGACAGATGTTCAGATTTGCATTTTAATATTAGCATGCATGGGATAATTGCATAATTTGTTGTGTAGAGTCAGAAAAAATGTTTTTTTAATAATGACAATAGTTAACGAAATTGTAAGACATATTATCAACTCCCATATATAATATACTCTTATCCTGCTGTAATTCTAAAAGAGTATAAAACATACATAGTCATAATCACATTTTGGCATTTAGTGACCCAATAACTGTAGTTAGCTATAGGGGAAAATAAAAACACTGTAGCTATTTTTTTTGTTGTTAATTGGAGAATAATTTTTCTAGAGGCATAGTGACTTCTTTCTAGGCATATATTTTTAATGGTTATCTATTGATTAGCCCTTCATAACAGATTAAAATACACCTATCTTTTTATTGTAATGTCTTATTTTGTAGCTTTGGAATCTTATTGCATTACTAACAAGACTAAACAATTTATATATATATATATTATTATATTATATATATATATATATTAGAGCATCGGGCACATTTCATATTTACTCAAGCTTTACAAAATACAATGCTGCCTCCAGAAGGCATTTTTGATAATAACAATTTGTCATCTTTCCTCTGTGATCTGCTCAGAAAGAGAAATAAGCTTTATGCTGGCCTGTACATTTTATTTACTAGTGCAGTGTAGTGAAGGAAACACATAGTAAGTACCATGCATTCATCATTTACACTTTCTCCTGAAGATTGTACCACATTTATTTCAGATTCCTCTGCAATAAAGCTATGCATGGGACCTTCTCAAGTCCTGGCTGTTCTCAGTCTCTTGCATTTCAAGTTCTCTTACTCTGGCACATAGCTGTGTTCACTACTCCTTAGGGTATATGTTATACTTTTGTCTTGCCCCACATCCTGCTTTTCAGAACAGTCTTGACCTTTTTCTTCCATACATATTTTCAGAATAAGTTTTCAGATGTAATAAATGACAGACACTGAAGTTTCTAGCTGAAATTAAAATGCAATGTAAAAGAAATTAAGCTTCATATAGCTAAGCTTTTGTCTACTAATGGAGGTCTTTTTCTTGTTTCTGCTTTCTTTCTAATCCGTTGACAGTTATAGACATCTGCTATACTGATGTATAATCAAAAAGTAATAAGCATTACAAAAAGCATACAAAACAGACATTTTAGTACTTATTACTTCTAGCAACTCACTTTGGAGTCCTCTTGGAAAGTGTGTATTTCTCTTGTGTTTTTACATGTTTTCCCTGAACCTCTGCATTCCCTTCTCCACCTCTGATGTAAAAGCAGGTAAAGGCAGCTGGAAGAGAATAGGCTGGGTACCTCCATCTGCCTGTCTTCAGAAAACCCACAAGGACCAGGAAGAAATACCCTTGGGAGTGAAGTAGTAGTGCTGGGAATGTGGCTGTTTCTCCCTGACTTCCTCCCCACTCTTCCTGCTCTCCAGAGCTAAAGATTAATAAGGAGCTTCCAGAGTAGAAGCTTGGTTTGCTTGTCTCTCTCCCTCCCTCTTTCCTTCTCTCCCTCACTGTCTCCATTCTTCACCTTTCTTACCCCCTGTCTTCCTCCCTCCTTCCTCCCTACCCCCATCTCTACACCCTCCTACCCTCTCTCCCTCCCTACCCCCATCTCTACACCATTCTCCCCTCCTCACCCCCCACCCCTGTCTCCCTTCCCTCCCTGCCTCTTCCCTACCCCCATCTCTACACTCTCCCTACCCCATCTCCCTCCCTGCCTCTCTCCCTACCCCTTCTCTCCCTCCCTGCCTCCATCCCTACTTGTTGTAATATTGTGTTCCTCAGTATATTGTGCACCCTAAGAAACTTATCTGGGGTCAGAGAACAGAACAGCCACTAGATATAGAGGCCAGAAAATGGTGGCACACACACCTTTAATCCTAGCATTCCAGAGGCAGAGACCCATCTGGATCTCTGTGAGTTCAAAGCCACACTGGAAACAGCCAGGCATGGTGACACATGCCTTTAATCCCAGGAAGTGAAGGCAGGAAGCAGAAAGGTATATAAGGCATGAGGACCAGGAACTAGAGCCTGGTTAAGCTTTTAGGCTTTTAGCAGCAGTTCAGCTGAGATTCATTCCAGATGAGGGTTCAGAGGCTTCCAGTTTGAGGAAACTGGATCAGCTGAGTAGTTGGCCAGGTGAGGTTAGCTGTGGCCTGTTTTGTCTCTCTGATCTGTTAGCATTCACCCCAGTACCTGGCTCTGGGTTTGTTTTTATTAATAAGAGCTTTTAAGATTCATGCTACACCTACCCCCATCTCTGCACCCTCCCTACCCTCTCACTCCCTCACTACCTCCCTCTGTACCCCCATCTCTACACCATTGCTATCTCCTGTCTCCCTCCCTGCTTCCCTCCCTCCCTACTCCCATCTCTACTTACCCCTCTCCATCCCTTTGGTGCTGTTCTAATATATTATGTTACCACAGTTATACTGAATTTGTAGGGAAACGGAGAAAGGTAGCTTCTCACTCATCCAACACTCAGGAATGTTCTTTATATGCAGTTAAATTAAACGGCCTTGTTTATTTTGTTTCATCCCATTTTGCTTATAAGTCTACATAAAAATACATGCAGTTCATATTATATAGTGTGTTCCTTTGGGTAGATGACAGTGTCTTTATTTTATTAAAATGGAATTGCTTGGGCTGGGTTTGAATGTGTGGGCACAAACTGTCTTCCCTCATAGCTGGTACTAGAGGCTCATACAACAGCACTTGGCACTAAATGTTAGTGTCTTTGAATACCCTACTATGCTTTCTCATTTGTAATCTTCATCGAAAAAAATCTTAAATTCTCTAATTAATGATGTTTTAGGCTAATTTTAGAAAAATAGCTGAGATTGACTATAGAATAGTATGTTCAAAATTCTGGTTCAATTCTATATTTGAATTTACAGAATGTCACCAGATTGTGATAAAAGTACAAATGCTATATTAGAACTTTTTTTCCCATGGAATTTGTGGGATAAGGGAAAACAGATGGTGGCACATATGTATAATACCAGCAATCAGAGGGCAAAGGCAGGAGCATTTCTGTGGCTAGCAAGAAAATTAACCTGTAAAATAAATCTGGCCATAGTGTTATTTTGATTAAACTAGATGATTAATTTTTTTCTAATAGCTCATAGGGGATTTTATGCCTCATTTTTAATATTTTAGACTAGTTCAAACAAGTTCTTTTCAGAATATTATCAAATAGAATTTCATTTAGGTCTTGGATTCCTTCACTATTATTTTATTGATGGACCTCTGAAATGGGCCTGCTTATGTTACATACTGTGCCCATGGGTATGTGCATACACATCATCCTGTACATGTGTGTCAAATGTGATATGGAATCCATGCTGCTGATATCAGGCACAGTGCTGTCCTGTTTCCAGTATCTTCTGTGGTTGAACAGTATCCTTGGTTGTATCCTTGGTTGTGTCTTTGGTTACTGCCTCGTATTGATTGTGAAATTTTTAAATATCAGAAATAGTTTTAATTCCTTTTTTCTGAATAATATTCTTACTATTCTTTTAGGTTGGAAGCTTTCTTAGAATATATAGCCTCCATACCAAACTTCAGTCTGTTAATTCAGAGACCAACAGTTCATTTTTAAAATTGGAGTTTCATCTCCATGGAGGGACCAGTTATGGTCGGGGAATAAGGGTTTTGCCAGAAACTAGCTCTTGTGTGGATCAGCTGAAAAAGTGAGTATATTTATATATATATATATATATATATACATATATATATATATAATCATATATATTTTAATCATATTCTTTTCCCTTTCTTTACTCCCAGATCCTCCCCCACATCCCTACCCATTTACATTCATGTCTTCTCTGTTTCTCAAGAAAAAAGGAAAACAAATCAAAACAAACTAAAAAAGAAAATCAGTAAGACAAAAAGCAATAACAACAGAACAAACAGAAACAAAACATGGAGGCCATTTTGTATTGGTCTGTTATGAGTATGGGGCCTGTCCCGGGGTGGGTGATATACTCAGTGTCACTCTTGGCAAAACAGATTTTCCCTTTCTCAGGGGTTATTAGTTGCAAATAACTTTTTGGTTAGGGGTGGAACTTCCCCTTCTCAGTGCTGGGATTTTGTCTGGTTGAACCTGTGTAGGTCTTGTGCATGTTGTGACAGTGTCTGTGAGTCCATGTGTGTGTCAATCCTTTTGTGTCTGGAAGATTCCATTTCTTTGGAGTCATCACCTCCTCTGACTTTTGCACGCTATATGCCTCCTCTCTTGCATTGATCCCTGAGCCTTGAGAGAAACAGTTTGATAAAGACAACCCATTGAGCGATGAGTATTTTAAAGACTGCGCTTTGTCTGGCTTTGGATCACTTTGTTCACTACCATCTACTGTAAGAAGATGATGCTGAGTGATGCTCAGCCTTAAATCCAGTTTCTAATAATGGTTGGTTACTCCTTTAACGTATGTGCCACTGCTGCACCAGTATATATTGTAGGAAGGTTTCTGTTGTAGGCGGCACCGTTTGTAGTTGGGTGAAATTGACTCTGATTCTGAGCTTGATTATTTTTCTCATCTCTTCTTTTTGAGTATTATTTCTTCTAGTTTTTCTAGAGCTTTCAAGTGTGTCCTTACCTTATTTATGCAAGATTTCTCCAGTGTTTTGATATAGGCACTTAGTGCTATGAACTTGCCACTTAGGACTGCCCTTATTGTGTTTGCAAGACCTGAAATTCTTGTTTCGATTTTTTTAATCTTACTGACACTTACCTATGAAGTTTTTGTTCAGCTTCTTTAGTTTTTCATTTCCAGTTTTATTCAGTTTGGGTTTCTCTCTCTCTCTCTCTCTCTCTCTCTCTCTCTCTCTCTCTCTCTCTCTCTCTTTTTTTAAGTGATTCTATTTCTTTGTTAAACTCCACTTTCATGTCTTGAAATGTTTTCATTATTTCAATCAGCTGTTTGTATTTTCATGATCTTCATTTAGGGATTTATTCATATTCCCTTTAAGGTCTTTGAGCACATTCATAACTGCTATTTTTAAGTCCTTGATTTGTGCTTTGACTTAATTGCTGTTCCCAAGGCCTATTATAATAGACTTACTGGCTTCTGGAGGAGGTATGTTACCTTGTTTTTCCTTCTTGTGGTTTTGCTCTGTGATTTAGGAATCTGGAGTTATGTCATTTGAAGTGTTTCTTGGTATAGATATCTGCTCTTATCTTTGCTGGGGGAGTTTCTGTTTTTTGGTTGCTTTTGCTCTGGTTCCTAGCCAAATATGGTGGCTGTGGTTTTGCTACTAAAGAGCTGTTCTGTGTCACAGCAAAGTGGTGGGTCTGGATCTGTGATAAAGGGCTGTTCTTCTGGTTGGTCACAAAGGAATGGAGATGCATAGAAGGAAAGGCTGAGAGAAGTGACTGAGAAGAATTAGAGAGACCCTGGATCTGCACCAAGATGTTGAGTCTCAAGGGGGTGGTTGTGACCTGGGAGGAGGGAATCAGACAAGCAGGCTACAGCAGGACTAAGAGTAAGTATGGAGAGACTAGAATGGAACACAAAAAGAAGAATGAAGGCCCCCTACCTGAGTCCCAGGCTACTGTGGCAGCAGTGGGTCCCTGTAAGAAAGAGGTTTTTTGGGTCACAAATTAGAGTCACAAAGCAGTGAATATGGACGGGCTTCAATGGAAGGCTGAAGGGGACTGTCAGGTAGAACTAGGGAGACCCTGTGTCCACATCTAGAGTCTTAGTCCCAGGAGACTAAGCTTATTGTTCCAATCTTGAGTGACATTGTAACTGATAACATTAACCGTTACATTCTCAGATTTTTTGTTTGTTTTAGTAGTATTTCATTGACTGACTGTTCTATTCATATCTTTCTGACCTCCTCAGCTATTTGAGGGCTTTGGAGTTTTCAGATAATCTGATAAAAGCTCCAGATCATTGACTGGAATCATATCAAATTTTATAATTTAATGAACTCCTGGATTTTGTGAGTAAAGGTAAAACTTACTCTGTTGACTTTGTTACACAGTTTGGTTTTCTATTCTTTAATTTTAGAGATTTAAAATGTGTAGAATCGGCAATCAATCAGCCCTCAAACGGTATCTGTCAATCAGAGAATGAGGACAACTTTTCACTTTCAAGTAAGGATAATTTATAACATTGACATTTTACTTTCTTAAAATTTTAAAAGCACAATTGTCTTTTTCAGTGTTCTCTTCCCTGTGTCTTTTTTTCCATTCCTATACTTAAATGGTATGTATGGGTATGTGTATTAAAGTAACACCTTAACATTTGTCTGTCCTGTGTACAACAAGCTTGGTTCACACTTAAATTTATAATCACATTTTCAAATTAGAGTGACAGTGTTTATTTGATTTATGATGTATGTGTACTGTTTTGTATTCATTAAAAAAATCTATATGAATTTCCTAAGCAACCATTTTGCTTGTCAGTTTCTAGAAAGAACAAAAGGTATTGATGCTCCTTTATGTTAACCAGCCCAAGTTGTTTTGTTTCTATGTGTATTGGGTGTCTGATGTATAAACGTGAGTCATCTAAATCTCTAGAAGGTATTCTTATTGTTGAACTGATGGAACTGCTTTTGTACATACTATGTT
This sequence comes from Peromyscus attwateri, assembly GCA_902168425.1. NCBI lineage: Eukaryota > Metazoa > Chordata > Mammalia > Rodentia > Cricetidae > Peromyscus > Peromyscus attwateri. The sequence goes on along the minus strand of CABHPP010132602.1, from coordinate 12,075 downwards.
CTGAGAGTCCTCTGTGCTGGCACGTATGTCAATAGCTCGTTTCTTAATGCAGAGAGAAGTGGTGATAAAGAGACCTGCAGTAGAAGCACTGTTTGTTTTCTCTTCATGTTGAGATGGTATCTACCAAAACATCAAGTAACTATGTTTTTATTGGAGGCTTCCCGTGTATCACTTATTAGTGTATGTCTAATGATGTACTCTCTTATTAATAATTTCTAGTGGTTGCAAAGCCATTTCTTGAAAAGAAAAAAAAAGATACTGTAATCTCTGTGAATGACTTTCCTTCCTTTGTCGACAGTCAAATCAAAATGTGGGTTAATTTTCAAGCTTTCCTTGTTTCTTGGTTTGTTAGTCTTTCTATCAATACCAAAGTTTCTTGATTGCTATGCCTTGAAGTCAAGTAGTATAAATTCACTAAAGTTTCTCCCTGTCAAGATCTTATTCAGTATTCTAAATTCTTTATATTTCTCAAAGAAATGAAAAAAATTGCCTTTCAATTTTTGTAATTAAGCCTGTTGTTTTTGTTAAGAGTATCTGAATCTGCAAATAAATTTGAGGAAAATAGACATTTCAACATTTATTTAGGCTTTCCTCAGTTTCTCTGGACAGTGTTCTAGATTTTAAATTTTACATTAAGTTTCTAATGGACATTTTAACGAGCTATGTTATTGTGTGATTTCCTCTTCTCTTCCTATAGACTCCGGATCAGGATCAGTATCACTGTATGAGGTAGAGCGATGTCAACAAGTCTCTGCTACAAGTAAGACCACTCTCAGTACAGTAACCAGCATGCAGATGCCTTTGGTTACACTCTCCAACCAATGCTTTTGTACCATCATTGACAGTAGATCTTCATTGTAGATGAAATTCTAAACGGTCTTATTAAAAAAGAAACACAAAGCCAAATACAGCGTTAAAAGTGATTTCCTCGTCACTGCCTGTCTGTACAGACCTCCAGGTCTCTATGGTTCGTACTGGGATTAAAAATTAGGGTCACTGCTTGGCTGTGTTTGACTATGCAGAGACTCTGCCTGCCATGTGATTGGGATTAAGGGCATGTGCCACCAGTGCTGGACTTCTGTTAAATGGCTTGCTTTTAGCTCTGATCCCCAGGCAACTTTATTTATTAACATACAAATAAAGTCACATTTCAGCACATACTTAATGAGGCAGTCAGTATTTGTGTTTAATGTTGATTCCCCAGCTTCATCTTATAGTGCTATAAAATAGACCCATGCAATAGCCCTATATGGAATATGCATTTTAAGTTATATATCAATACAATTTGTAAACTTTATTACATTGTGTTTAGTTTAATGATATAAATTATACTCTGACATTAATTCAATAAAATTGTACCATGTATTTAACTCTACACACTTAAGAAACTCTACACTATGCTCCCAAATTTTAATATCAACAGTGATAGTGTATTTACCACATACACTCCTGTTATTTTAATTAACTGGAAAAAAAGCTTTAATTCAGAAAAAAAAATCTGTGAGCAGAAGTAAGTTGTTGGTTTTTTTTGGTCATTTCTCTTTGGGGGGCCCACCACCCAGCTCCCAAATAAATCACACACAGAGGTTTGGTCTTAATTATAAACGCCAGTGGCCTTAGCTTACTTGTTTCTTGCCAGCTTTTCTTAAATTATCTCGTCTATCTTTTGCCTCGGGGCTTTTCCCCTTCTCTCACTTCTGTAAATCTTACTGTTACTCCATGGCGTGCTGTGTAGCTGGGTGGCTGGCCCCTGGAGCCCTCCTCCTTCTCTGGCTACTTCTTCCTTCACTCCTCCGTCTCTTTTCTTCTTCCTCCTCCCGGATTTCTCCTTCTATATCTTCTCTCTGCCTGCCAGCCCTGCCTATTTCTCTCTCCTGCCTTGCTATTGGTCATTCAGTTCTTCACTAGACCATCAGGTGTTTTAGACAGGCACAGTATCACAGCTTCACAGAGTTAAACAAACGCAACAAACAAAAGTAACACACCTTAAAATAATATTCTACTATATTCAACAAAATCATAGAAGAAAATTTTCCTAACCTAAAGAAAGAAATACCTATGAAGATACAAGAAGCTTATAGAACACCAAATAGGCTGGACCCAAAAAGAAAGTCCTCTCGCCACATAATAATCAAAACATTAAACATACAGATCAAAGAAAAAATATCAAGAGCTGCAAAGGAGAAAGACCAAGTAACATATAAAGGCAAACCTATCAGAATAACATCAGACTTTTCAATAGAGACTATGAAAGCTAGAAGGTCCTGGACAAATGTTATGCAAACATTAAAAGACCATGGATACCAACCTAGACTATTATACCCAGCAAAACTCGCAATCACCATAGGCGGAGTAAACAAAATATTCCATGATAAAACCAGATTTAATCAATACCTATCCACAAATCCAGCCTTACAGAAAGCACTAGAAGGAAAAATCCAATCTAAAGAAGCTAAACACACCCATGAAAACTCAGGCAATAGATAAACCCACACCAACATCTGAAGAAATAGAAGGGACAAATTCCTCCCCAGAAAATGCATGACCTGTGAAAGCTGCTAAGAGTTTGAGGCAGATCTGGGGAGAAAGAAAGCCCCTACCTCCAAAGGCAGCTAGCAGAGGAGCAGAGCAGCCTGGGATGTCTGGGGCTCTGCATCTGGGGGGAAGGGACCGTGCAGGGTGAGAGTGGAATCAGTGGGAGAGGGGTTTCTCTGAAGGAGCTGTGGAAGGGCTGCTGTGGGTGTTGACTATAAGCTGTAAACTTTAGAAATGATGTACGTACTTTCTGTCTAGTTAAGAGAATCTTTCTAATAGAGATAGTGATAATAATTAAGAGTAAGAAGTAGAAAAAGATGAAAATTAGATATATGAGTTTGTAAAAATTCTGTCTTGTTAGACCTGTGTTAAGAAATCTTTAGGTGTTTACTAAGTTAAATATATGCTAATGGTAGCCCTATATAAGTTTGTAAAATAGATCCATAGAGTTCCTTTAAAAATATAAGCTTGCAAGAAGAATCTAAGGTAGTCCTAAAACATACAGTAATAAGCTTGTAAGAGGTAAAGATACTAGTTGTAAATGTAAGTTTAAATAAGAATTAAGAAGATGGAATGAATATAAGAAGTATATAAGAAGTAATAAGAAATATATCTGCTAAAGTAGTTCCCCACAGCTGAGATCTGTCGAAAATCAATGCAATACAGATGGAAATGGGGGGTGGGTTGGGGGGAGGGGGGGCGGGGCGGGAGGGGGGAGAACAGGGGAATCTATGGCTGATGTGTAAAGTTGAATTATATTGTAAAATAAAATAAAAAAAAATCACATTCATAAAAAAAAGATAGGATATTTAACTACATGTACATATTTTCTGTTTACTCCCTGAATAAGTTTCAAAATAAAACTTAAAGAATCTAGAAAAAAAAATAATATTCTACTACAGAAGTACATTAAATAATTCATTAAGTAGTTCATTAAATGTATAATGCTGTAAAATAGGAGTTTCTCTTCTTGGAAGAAGGAGTGTAAGTTTGGGATGAGAGACTAAAGACATGTTTTAATGGAACTGAAGATGCCCTGTACTCAGACTTTAGATGCCTGTATGGATACCATTACAGGTATTGTCATGCAGAGGCAATGACCTCTGGAAGCAATAAGCATATGTAATGCACAGATAGATGTTGACCTATAAAAATATTCCTGGTATCTTTGGAGAAAAGAGAATTATTCCAAAATTAAGATGGGGAAATGAGGGATAAATCAAGAACATCTTGAATTGCTAGAAAATAAAGAAATTCTCAGCGAATAAAAAATATCAAATCTGGGACAGTGTGATCATCAAAATAAAGGTTAATGATGGGTTAGAATTCATTGAGTAAAACTGAAATGTATGAACTTGGGTTGCTAATAAAAGTGATTGAATAGAAAACTCTTAAAGGGTAGAATGGCACCTAATAAATGAAAAGAAATAATGTTTTTAAAAATTACCATTTTGCAGACATGATGCTAATTATTGGTTTAATTGTGGATCACTATGTTTTAAACTATTGGATTCTAAGTTACCCCTTACTAATTACAGTAGTGGGAAATTGGTTCAGCGTAGAGAGATGCTGAACATTCTTTACCCAGCTGCACAATTTCCCTCCTCTGGAGGGCCAGGTCCTCTCTCAGACCACTTCATAGGATGCATTGAGAACCAGTGTCACATGTGCAGTCTCTGTGCCAGAAGTACACGATCTGAACCCGAGTGTGAGAAAATACCTATAATGATGCTTGCTCAGCAGAGTTTCTCCTTCTCAAGTCAGTGTCATGAAGCATACACAGATAGACTGGGGATCATTTGCATTTGGAATGTGAATGCTTGAAAGACAAATTTTCTTCATTGTTAGGGTTTGAGCAGAAAGGTAAAGACAGTTAAAGAGATTTGAGTATCTGATAATCCCATAATAGTGTTAAAACCATGTCAATTGTCTTTGAAACAGACACTAGCTATGTCAGTGAGACAGATTGTTCTCATGAAATAATTGTTAGGAGAAAACAGGACATAATGTCTGGAAGCTGTTGCCAAAAATTCAGTAAAAAAAATTAAAAGGAGAGAGAGAGAGAGAGATTATGGTAGATCAGAAAAACAGTATTTTACAATTGATAAATCTTTTTAAAGCATATCTAGGATGTCTTTTTGTTGTTCTCACCATTTTTCTTTAGGTTTGAAAGTAACACAAAGTTGAAATATTTTCAAACATTCCCTCACAATGTGAAGTGAGACAAGTGTTTTCCTTTAACGTGATCAGATCTACACACAGCACACGTGTTTCATTACAAAGCTTAGCCACTTACCACGTGAAGGAAAATGTATTTCTTGAGAGTTTGGTTGCATTAAATGTACAAAAGTAATTCTCCTGGTGGTTTGGGGTTTGTAAGACTTGTGCATCAGTTCTCTTTTCTAAATATATCATAGAATATCTAAGGAGCCGAGGAAGGGCTGTTTAATGTGAACTCATTCCAGCTATCCCAAACCTTCCATTTTTCTGTTTCCCAGGCATTTCCTCCTACTGTTCTTTTCTTCTTTTGTAACTCTAATTGCTTCCTTTCTTCTACCCCCTCCTCTTCCTTCTCTCCCATTTCCCTTTTCTACTTAGAAAATGAATTCCTTCTTTTTTTCACACACTATGCACGACTGTGATAATTGGGTTCCCCTAATAACCATTTCCATTCTCACATTCTGGCTCTTAAAAGAAGGAGAGTTCAATAAAGTCTTGAATTTGAGATACCCAGGATAAAAGCCTAGGTGGCAGATCATTTTTAGCGAATATGTTTTGTTAATATCTGTTTGGTGAAATCTAGTTAGAATGTAAGCTGTTGCCTAGTGAGTTGTCTCCAAGGTTGGCAGTGAACTGTTTCACATTTTATACAGGTAACATTTGTTTTCTTGTTGAAGTAAACCTTCCTGTTTTCCATAAATTAGAAGTTTCCTGGAAATGTCTATTAGTTCCATATAAAAATGCATAAGATAGAGTGTTTAACGGTGTAAAGGTGTGTAATCACATAGTATATAGTTAAGTTACACCTTGTCCCACTTACTCAGCATTTGTTTTGTAAGTTTGCTGGGTACCTGCTCTGTACCTAGCACAGAGTCCATGGACCTTAGGTGCATATCTAGAAATACTAACTGTAGCTGAGATTGATTTTATAGTATATCTTTGCTTCAGGGAGACTCATACCAAACACAGCTAAGACACCCATACATTATTTGCTCTGATTTAATGTAAAAATTGTTTACAGTCCTTACAGATCACCAATATTTAAAGAAAACACCAGTGTGTGCCATTTTGAAGCAAAAGGCTCCTCAACAGTATCGAATCCGTGCAAAACTAAGATCGTACATGCCCAGAAGACTTTTCCAGGCCGTTAAACTTCTTTGTCCTCAATGTCATTCGTTGTAAGTATTTCCCAAGATTAAAAAAAAGTTATCATGCCATATTGTTTATGGTTCATATATATGTATGCCTCTGTGTGTGTGTGTGTGTGTATGTGTGTGTGTAAAACGAGTAAATTATGATTTAATTGGTAGTGTTTTAAAGAATGCTGATGACTTAAAGGAAAAGTACTGAATTCCTACAAATAAAATCCTTTTGAGTCATTCTTAGTAATAATAACTAAAAATAGATACTATTTTCAGACTTGAAATTCAGCTTCTAGTAGGTGTGATACACACAACTGAAAATTTTCTGTCATGCTTAATAATGGTAATGTAGTAAGTGCAGTATCTTCATTGCAAACACCAGTTATGTGAATATATAAACACATAGGACTTTTTGTAATCTTATTAATATATATTTGAATAAAAAAAAGAAAGAAAAGGGAAAGAAAAGAACATGACTGCTCCTAGGTATGGTGGAGGAGAAAGTTTATTATAGGTATGTGGAAGAGCATAGCCAGAGGCAAGGGACATCTGGGAGAGTCCAGAGTGGGCATGACCACATTGGGCTGGGCCATGGGAGAGAGAGAGGAGAAGGAAGAAGGGAACCGGTGCAGCAGCCAGCAGGCCAAAGGTCCACAAAGGGCAAGTGATCCAAATATCTGAATTAAATAGGGAAGAACCACTCGGGGAAGGGTAGCCCTGGGCTGGAGAATTCAGGGTAGAGGGTTAGAAGGTAGGGTATGTGAGTCACACCCTGTGGCAGGGAGGCACTGAGGGATGCTAGGAGAACCTGGCTACCAGGTCTAGCCTTGATATTAAATGGACACCTCAGCCATTTGTCCCAGGTTAGAAACATGTTTAGATAATGAACTTTATCTCCTATTAGCCTTTTCAATATAATGTACCATCTTCCCTCGAAATAGAGAAAATGATACTTTGGAAAGTATAGGGAGTGCATGAACATGTACATTGGGATAGCATTCATGAGCCTGAAACTCTAGTGCACTGTCGAGTATAAAACACATGAACATGTCCACATAATTTGTGTTTGCGCATATCTCTGTAGAACAATGTATGCATGTTTTTCCTTACAAAAGCTGAGATTACTATAGTGTTCATGAAGAAATTTGATCCTTTAATCTTATTTCATAAAACTCAAGGAGTCTGTTTTCTACCTACATGATCTTGAACTAAAGCATCTTAGAGAACACAAGATGGCCTGACCTCACACACAGCTGAGGACAGAGTCAGGACAAGGACTTGACCTTTTGATTCTGAGCCATGTCATGTCTACTCTGAGAACTTATGTGACTTGTATGACTTTAAAGAGGTACCCTGTGGCAGTGGGGTTACCTGGGGTGAAGACAGAGCTAATGGTAGAGGATAACAGATTGGCACTGGAAATAACTGTAACCTCAGACTCTAAACCAAGTATGGCCCAAGGAAATAGGTCAGTAGGTAAAGATGCCTGCTACCCAGCCTGATGATCTGAGTGCCCATGTGGTAGGAAATTGTCCTCTGACTTCTACACATGGCATGTGTTTGTCAACACAGATACAGTTCATCTCTATTTCAAATAAGGATTTACCTAGCCATACAATGTTAAATATCTATTGAATAAAATGCATTAAGTCTGTGACCTGTCTCTTGAATTTAAGAAAGCTTAGCTGATTTAATCTTCATGTAAAATCGTTTTTTAAATTTGTTCTTATTTTATGTGTAGGAGTGTTGTACCTGCATGTGTGTATGTGCACCATGTGTATGCCCGGTGCCCACAGAATTCAGGACTGGAGTTATGGGTGGTTGTGCGACTCTGTGTGGGTGCAGGGAAATAAACCTGGGTATATGTGACAGTAGCAAGTGCTTTTAACCACTAAGCAGCCCCTAAGGTATTTTTTTTACTTGGAAAAATTTATTAACTTGGAATTTTGAGGAATATCCATATATTATTTTCTGATACTTCATTATCAATGATCTTAGGCAAGAAGTTCCATATGAGGACAACTTGGATAAAATTTTGCAAGATACTTCAACTAAAGCTCCAAATAGCAAGCTGCAAGATACATCATTGTATGACTCAAAAGTCTGGTCCACTGAAGGCCAAGGAGGACGGCAGGTCGCTGTTCACTTTGTGAAGAATGGTGACATTCTCCCTATTTCAAGTGAATGTCTAATTTTGGTAGAAGGTGAGAAACTTGTTGTTAGGTTTTTAGAACGTTGTTTTGCACATTAATCACTGTTGACAGTATCTTATGGGCACCTAGTGAAATACTGTTTATTTAAATTTCCCAAACCAGTACATAGCTGGATTCAAATATGTATGAGCAAACACATTCACCTGAATTGCATTTTCAGATGCTGAATAACATTTGTGTTTATCTACCTTGTTGGATTCCTGTCTCTAATCGTGTTAGCTCTGAGCAGAATAGAAAGGCAGATTGCTCATGTGCAGCTGATACAGTCTTGGCCTCTGGATGTCACTGTTGTTTCATAGAAGTGGGATGAAAGTCCTCTGCTAATACCTAAATCAATGAAAAGAGCCCTGATAATGACAACTTTAAAGAATGGAACTGTACTATTTTTATTTCCTGTTTTTTATCTAATTTTTATGTAATAATTTTTTTGTCCTGCCAAGTTTGTTTTCTTTTAAATTTATAACTCCCTTTTTTTTGTCATTCTTTGTAGAATTTGCTCTATCTCATGTGTTACGTGTATCCCACACCTTTCTCTGATTATATTTGTGTTATTGAAGAATTTATTTTTTTAAAGGAGGAAGGCTCTGTGAAGTCTCTAAACTGTCAAGCAAGTTTCACAGTGTTATTCCTGTGAGGTCCGGCCCTGAGGACCTGGAGCTGCTGGACCTTTCAGCACCATTCCTCATACAAGGAAAAGTGTATCACTATGGGTATGTGTTCAGCTCAAGATCTGGGGATTACAACTATGTCTTTATTGGTTATCCCTTGGGCTACTGTATTTTCAGTAGGTACTTAATATAGTTAGAACAGTTCCTGAGCTACGATTGTGTTAGAATTGTACAGATGAAGCACAAGTTCAGTAAACTGTTCCTTGAATTTTGAGTTTTGATCTTTCCTGAGAGTGGGTTTTGGTACAATACTCGTGAGAGATCGCAAATTCAAGCTTTCAGTGGACAGCAGGATCATTAGGGTTAGCAACAGTGTGCTGTACACTGTATTCAGTAGGTTAGATGTATTGAGGCAACCCCATTGTGAGTTCAAGAGTATCCATACTAAATTTTTCTTGTATATTTCTATTCTAGAATACACAGGTATTCACAGTGTGTGTGCATGGTAATGCACACTGGGTGTAAGAATTTTAATATTTTCTTCCTGGGTCATAGGCTAAGCTTGTTTCTTTCACAGAATTTAGATGCTAACTAAAGGGACAGTTTAGAGTTGCAAATCCAGTGAATTCCACAACTGCTGAGCCAGTACCTTGCAGAGTTGCTGCCACTGAAAAGTGGTGGAGAGTTGGGGTCTGTAGATTCTGGCCTGAAAGGAGGATGAAGTAAACACCTATACTTCTGCAGAAACAGTCACCCTGAAAATGCTCCACCTTGAGAAGCCTTGTTCTACAGCCATGATAGATCTTGTCTCATCTTCCCTGACCTTCTCCCAGTGTGTAGCATTTGCTACTTGTAATTACTAATGAAACTAAACTTTGACTTTCGTTATCAAATTACTTTCTGCATTACCATTCTTACCTGATTGTGGTTCTTATGTGACCAGTGGGCTTTGCCCTTGGTTTTGTGTAAGACACAATGGATGAAAACCTTCAGTAGCTGTTTTTGCTCTGAAGCCCCCAGCGTCTTCATATCTTTAAATCTTATGCAATATTCATATACCACTTAATTGAACTATCCAAGCCCATCATATTCTGTGCTCATGTGAATCCAACCATAGTTCAGACTTTATTTCTGACATGATCATCCTTTGCTCTTGTTCCTCCCTGCTTTCCATCTTGTCTTCTAGTACAGTGTTCATTGTCAGTCTGAGTCAGGAAAGCAACAAGTAGCCATCAGATATTGCTAATGGAGCCATAAATTCAAAGAGTTCCTGCAACTTCTCTCCTGTGTCTTTTCATTTTGCCAAGAAAATTCACAACCAAATTAATTTTGTCTAGAGTCTAATTCCTGATTTTCAATTTATTCTGAAGCCCTTTGTCTTAGTTATTGTTTTGTTACTGTAAAGAGACACCATGATCAAGCAACTTTAAAAGAAAGCATTGAGCTTGGGGCTTGCTTATAGTTTACAGGGTGAGTCCACGACCATCACAGTGCGAGCATGGCAGCATGGCAGCAGGCATGGCATTGAAGCAGTAGCTGAGGGCTTGCTTACATCTTACCTGCAAGGTGGTGTTAGAGCAAAATTGGACCTGGTATGGACTTATGAGATTTCAAAGCCCACCCCCAGTGACACACCTCTTTCAACAAGGCCACACCTCCTAATCCTTCCTAAATAGTCCACCAACTAGGATTCAAACATTCATATATATAAGGCTATTGGGCCTTTCTCATTCAGGCCACCTCACCCATCATACCTTTTATTGCTTTTGTGTAGCAACTTAAGCATAATTCTCTTGAAACAAGCACATTACAGTATAGGCAGTGTTATGCCCTTCTGTTTAATAACTGACTTTCAAAAACTGTCCCTACTTGAACAGTATGTAATAATTAAGTGGTTTGATTATATTTAAGTATTTACTGTTTTTTCGCTTATTCATTTCAGATGTAAACAGTGTTCAAGATTGAAATCTATACAAAACCTAAATTCCATTGTTAATAAAGGACTATGGATTCCTTCCACTGTGGCAAAAGGTTAGCTAAATTTCAGTTGTCTCTGTCATTTCACCAATTTCTTCTTTAATATTTATGGATATTTTTACAGAACTAGCCTAACTTTTCTAAATGAAATCTGTTTACAATAATTATATTGAAAAATGAGGACTAAATATTTAAAATGTGTCTTAGTTAGGGTTTCTATTGCTGTGAAGAGACAACATGACCATGGCAGCTCTTATAAAGTAAAACCTTCAATTGAGGTGGCTTACAAATTAGAGGTCAAGTCCATTATCATCATGGCAGGGAGCATGACAGGAGGCAAGCATGGTGCTGACTACATCTTGATCAGAAGGCAACAGGAGGTGCACTGTCTCACTGGGAGTAGCTTGAGCATAAGAGACCTTAAAGCCCACCCCCACAGTGATACACTTCCTCCAACAAAGCCACACCTCCTAATAGTGCCGTTCCTTTGGGGGGGGGGCATAACTCTTACCGTATCATTGGAAAAGGTATTAAGATGCCTGTTACTTTCCTCCCAGGTCTTTAGTCAGTACAAAGGAGTCTATCTTTTACACATATAACTATCACCTAGCCTTTGTTTACAGCTTCCAGGAGCAGGGCACAGCTTGCATTGTAAGGCATACACTTAAAACTGTTCCATTAATTTTTAGATAGTTCAGAATATTGAAGCCAAGTCTGCTATGTACAACTCTCATGGACCACATTCTGTCTGCTGGAGTTATTAAGTGTGTATGTCCGTTTCTTCTGTAAAAGAAACTTGGTAGTTGGACAGTGTCTACTGTGCCTGCACTACATCTGTAGTTTCAAGCTGGCACTCTCCCTTTTTCTTCCTTGGTCTCTCTCAGTAAACATTCCACTTTGCCAGTCTTTTCTCAGAGTTTATCCTTCACAGACAACCAGAATAGGGTAAAAAAATACTATTTTTATGAAACTAATCATCCAGCTTTTTTCTACTAGATGGAAATTTTGTTATGTAAACATATGTTTGTATATGTGTGCACATGTGTATGTACCTGTGTGTGTGTGTCTTTTTTTTTTTTTCTTCTTAAATCTAGCTTTGTGATTTGACTATGTAATACCTTGAAGTCCAGTGAGGTCCTGTGGTACTTTGGGCTGAGTAGTGCCATTTTGTGTTCCATGGCATAGTTTTTAAGTTCACCCTTCTTGGTCTTAGTTCTTGTAACACCTTGAGATCTTTTGAAGCCCAAAACTCTGTTCCTGCCTTTCTTTCCTTTCCTTTCCTTCCTTCCTTCCTTCCTTCCTTCCTTCCTTCCTTCCTTCCTTCCTTCCTTCCTTCCTTCCTTCCTTCCTTCCTTCCTCCCTCCCTCCCTCCCTCCCTCT
>CABHPP010132601.1:0-46486 GCA_902168425.1 Peromyscus attwateri | reverse complement strand
GTGTGTGTGTGCAAGTGTGTATATGTGTGTGCACACGTATGTGTGTCTGTACATTAATGGGTACTGCCAAGTATCCATATACCTATCCAAAAGTGCATTTCTTGAATTTTTGTTGCATTACTGAACCTTACAGATTTACTGAATTGGGTTATTAGCTGGTGAATTTCAACAAAATCTGCTGTTCCTACTTGCTAGAATGACTGAACAGTCTCCCTCCAGCATTACCAATTCACCTTGCTTCGTATCCTGGCTTTGGAAGAACCTGTGGCTACATCATGGGCTCCACCTTTCTTGTCTCTGGATTTAGGAGGCTCAGCATCATTTTATACCCCTATTTCTAGCTTAAATATTTCTTTCTTGTACTTGCATTTTCTTAAGCAGATTGGTAAGGTTGTGGGTGAAGACTGTCATGGTGCTTGGTGTAGACTCTGGGCCGTGAGGTTCCCCGTGAGATCACCTGCATCCTCTTTTGGCTGGGGTTTCCTGTGTTCTTCTTGCATTTGCTTCTCACTTCCTTTCCTCCATCAGTACCAGCCTTCCTGAGGGGCAGCCGGGCACACACTGCTCAAGCCCAGTGGGATCACTGGCTTATTTAAACTGCCAGTACTTCCAGTGGTTCTTGGAAGCAGGTCTGAGCCTCTAGGGGGTCTCAGGCTCTTCCAGCAGGATGTCACTCTTGACTCTGCGGTACCCTGTTGCAGCTGCTTCTCAGAGTGTGAACCTCACTCCTCCTGCCTTCCCCCCCTTCTCCTCTTCCATTTCCCCAGCATCTCCGGGTTTGGTCTCTCTCTACCCCTCTAACAGTCTCCTTCCCCCTTTTTTAAGTTTTTTCTACACTTCATTTCTGTAAACTAGTAATGAATATATTATTTGTTTAAAGATAAAGGGAGTGGAGAGCTGAGGCATTTCCCTGTGGACCGCAGGAGCTAGGATCCTGCACCTCTGTTGCTTCCTGCTTTCCGAATTAGCTACTTCTCATCTCCCTGTGATTACGGACTCTGACCCGGCAATTTAAGGAAGGAAGGAGGGCTTATTTAGACTCACAGTTCAAGAATACAGTCCATCATGGCCAGGGAGTCAAGGCAGCAGGAGCTTGAAGCAGCTGTCACACTGTGTCTACAATACAGGAAAAGACAGTCTCGAGCTCAGCTGGCTTTCTCCTTTCCACAGTCTAGGACCAAAGCCTAGAGAACTGTGCTGTCTACTGTGAGGAGGAGGCATCCCACCCCCATTGACCTAATCGAGGAAATCCCTCACAGGCCTGCCCAGAGGTTACCTGAATCTAGACACCTCGCAAGTGTTCCTAGGAACTTTGTCTCGTGAGCATTTAGAGATCCCGTCAACTTTTAGGTCAAATTAACCATTAAATCTCTTGAGTGTGCTGCTAGACACGTGAGTCCCAAGGGATAAAAGTGTTGATATATTAAGTGCTTATTTTAACTCTGGTTTCCTGTGTAACATTTAGACCAGTGTATTCCAATGAACCTGCTTTTCATTCTGTGTTTTATGTTTCGTATATAAATACATTTCACTGCACTTTTCTGGGTTAAATATATGTGTCTGTATTAAATCTATATATCTTTCTGTTAAAATGGTCTATAAGTTTATTTTTAATGGAATGTGTTGTGCATGTCTTGAACAAAAATGCCATTTGGTACTACTGTGCTTTGTTGTGGGTTGTGTAATTGTTTCCCTATTTTGAATCATTGTTTTCAATTTCATTATTTTTTAATGAAATGTGATTTTTTTAGTCTAAGTGACTCCCCCTCCCCACCTGGTTATTTCTTTAAAATTACTGCTATTGAACAGTTCTTATTAGAGGCTGCTGGATCATTTAGGAAGATTGAAGCTGGCTTCATGGCTGGCAGTGTATACCTGTTTATCTTGGGCCCCACTGAAATTGGATTTTATAATTTCATTGTGTTTTAGTAGCCCTGAAATATAACTTTAAATTCTTCCAATTTGCATTTCTTTCACTGCAGGAAAACTTGTGCATTTTTCACCAGAGTGATTTCCACCCTCCATTTCCTCTTTTGGGCATGCGCTCTTTGGTGCCCTGCTTGGGCAATCAGATCTGTTCTTTTTGTGAGCACTAGCAGAGCAGAGAGTCAGGTCTTGCCTGGCCCTGCGTGGTTTTGCTTTTTGTAGTACTTTTGGAGGCTCACAGAAGGAGCTGCTTAAAGTTTTCTTTGATTCTCTGAGAAAATGTGTAGCAGTCAGGAGTCAGCCTTGGAAATCTTGCATCTTTAGGAGTTGAAGTGTGGCCCTTGACTTTTCTCATGCCGAAGTAATGCGAGCAGAGCAGTAATGGCGTCCTTCCTTTACCTAAGCAGCATCACATTGAACGGTTCACGTGGGAGTGTGTGTTCTTGGTTCCCCTTTAAATGTAAGAGCTGTGTATGCAGAATCATTTAGCATTTTCTTATTGACTCAAAAGGCAGAGCTTCGCTTAAGCCTTACTCAATTACCCTTTAATGTAAATGAAAAAAAAAAAAAAAGGAAAGGAAGAGAAAAAATTCCATCAGAGTTTGTCATTATGATTGATTCCTGTGTGCAGAAGGCTGGCAATCTTTTCCAAAACTTTCATGGCTGTTTTTTGATCTCTTGCTTTTTTGTTTGATAGACTTGAATAATCTGCATAGTTTTGATATTGAATTCCCCTTATTCTTGTCAATTGGGAGCTAGGTTTGGGAGGTTGGTATTTCTTTATTCTCTGTGCAGTTAGGGGTTTCTTCTGAAGCATTTAAAGTATGTAAAGCCTAGAAGCATTTCAAGAGGAGTTTGATATGGGTATTTTCATTTGTTGGGAGGCAATGGACTGCCTGGGCGTAAATCAAGTCAAAGCTTGATGTTCAGGCTTGAAGTTGTTTATATATATAAAATTAATAGGGACTTTTCCATATGAAGGGACACAGTGGTCTGCTGGGCAAGGTCTTCTCTGTGTGAGAGCAGCTATGGGTACACTTTGGTCGCTGCTTTCCTGAGCAAGGGCCACTTTGCTCAGATCCATTTGAACTTTGACTTATTAGCCATTCTATGGGTGTGTGACTTTAGCTGTCACTCATGGCTTTCTAGGTCTTACGTTTCTATGTGAGTTTCTTTTCCTTCATTTATTTTGCCTCTGTGGTTTTCCCTAAGGGATATTTGAAATCCTTGAGTTCTTCATGCAGCTTTCTCCTAACCCGTGTACTAGTCTGACAAAGCTCTGTAAGTGGAGAGGCATGGTCTTCGAGAACAGCCCCACTCAGGCATCAGTAGAAGTCTGTGAAAGAGCCCTCTTTTGTGTCTCCTTTAGCAAAGGAAGACGTGCCCTCTTTCAGCCTAATTGAGTCTGTTTCAGAATGGGCTTACAAAGACTCAGGTTTATTTCCCATCTGAATGGAAACCGTTGCTCATAGAATTGCTTTTTTCATCCATGTCTCTTCAGTAGGCCTGGCTTCAATGGAGTAAGACTTCAGGCACATGTTCCTATAATTGCCTCCATCAGAAATCAGCTCAGGGTCGGAAGAAGTTACCCCTGGCTCCAACCCTTTCACTTTCTTTGACCCGTTTTTTTCCCCGTGTTGGAAAGGACTCATTTTTCCTGATTTACCATTCTGCATTGTGACTCCCCATTGGTTGCTAGAGTAAGATAACGAAGTTCACTGATGTCCTCTGGCTGGCTGGCTTTCTTCAAGACCTTATATCTCCCTGGGAGACTCTACATTTCTGCAGCTCTGGGAACTCAGCTGGATTTGATAGCTCCTTCCCATCTGGTCGTCATCACTGGCTGCTTCTCTCTGCTGCTATGAATACAGCAGTGTGGGCAGCAGAGAGCTGCCCATCTTCCTGCTTTCATGTTCCAGGTTTGAACATCAGAAACTATTCATAAATTAGTCAGCGTGGTCTTTATGAATAAGGATGTTCTGAAATGACTTCAGTTTTGTCTACTTTAGAGTCAAATGTCCGATCAGCTTCTTTAGCTCTGGTTCCTCCCTAGCTTATGACCAGGAAGGAAAATGGGGTCATGGAGAGAAGGTGACTATGGAAACCTGCTCAGAGATGGCTACCTCTCAGCAGGAAGCTGAGTGCCAGCAGGGAAGAGCAGGTGGGAATCTTTGTGGCCATGCATTTACTGTTTCCTGCAAACATTAACACGTTGTTGGGGTTTTCCAGTGTGAACTCTGAAGTGGACAAGGTTTTGAAAATCAGTTTAACATAACCAGCTCTGGATCCCCTCTTCCCTGTGTCGGACACCCACTGGCTCAGTTCTGCATTTTCTGACCATCACAGGACACTGATCCCCCTTCTCTTCTGTGAAGTGAGTGTGGCAGTGGCGGAGGAGGGAGCTGAGAGCCTGATTAATGTGCAAGTGTTCATGTGTCTTTACTGTTTTTAGCCGGAGACGGCTTGGAGTTGGAGGAGGGCGTTGTTGTTCTGCAGTTAGAGCTGTGAAGCACATCTCACTTGACAACATTACTTGTCATCCCTTATTCCCTGGTCTGTTCTAGAGAACACTGCTGCTTCAGAAGCTGCCTTTGGAGTGAGGCCTCAGAGGGACTTGCTTCCCTTGGGGGTTAACTGAGGTCTAAGAAGTGTGGGTGTTTTTCAGATACCCATGTAAATGGAGATAACATCCTCTCCAAGAGCACAGCACAGTAGGAGGTTTTGTTGGAGTCTGGCAGGCATCACATTATCTATCACTTGATCTAAAGTCAGATGCTCATGGCCAGGCAGGGTAGTGCACACCTTTAATCCCAGCACTTGGGAGGGAGGCAGAGGCAGCTGGTCCTCTGTGAGTTCCAGGGTAACCTGGTCTACATAGCCAGTTCCAGACCAGCTAGAGCCACATGGTGAGACCCTGCCTTAAACAAACAGAGTCCCATGCTTGCATGGGAACAAGGGTTTTCACAGATGAGGACAAGGGATGTAAGAAAGTTAGCATTGCTTTTAGAACTCATAGCCATATTGTATCCAGTTTGAAGCCAGTTTATAGTGCCATACCCTAATTGTGCTTGTCCCTAAGTAATGTGCCAGGGTCTGTGTGACTTAGGACAAAGAGAGAGAAAGTAGTTGAGGAGGCCAATCAACTGTTGGTTCTTTTGAGGGGAAAGCATACAGAGGACGATTAAGTTATATTTGGCTACTGTGATACCTTAGTCCCTCAACCCAAATGGAATCAGAATTGTTAGCCTCTGGAGAAGCTTAATTTACCCTTTTGTCAGGAAGCCATTGGAATGTTCTCTTGTAACATTAAAAGTGTTAAAAATTGTATATATGTGTTTCTTTGTTGGTCTTTGCAAATGGAGTTTTTCCCAGGACTCCAGGCTTATTTTTGGCTCTGTGTATAAAGCTATAATATCTGTGAAAATATAATTTGAGTCAGATAAAAGGTCAGTGCTACCAAAAGTCATTTTAGTAGCTAGTTCATCATAGCTGTTAGTTAACTATGAAAATCATAATTTCAGTAGGGCTTGGCGCTCATGAGTCTTGGAAACCTCTCTCCCCCATATGCTAAGGCTGGGTGGCGGAGGCTGCTTTATTTCTTTTAAAAAACTTTTTTGGAAGAAAACTTAATTGTTATTGTAATTATGTCTACTCTGTATTCCATTCATTATCTGTTTTTAATTTCTAATGTGTCTTGACCCCTAATAATGTATAAAGTTCCTCCACAGTACTCAGCCTTCATCCTAGAGGATGCCTGAACTGACAGACAGCATTGAACTCCCTGACCACTGTAGTTTCTGTACTTATAAACCTATAATTAACATCCATAACCGATAATAAAATTTTACATGTGTGTGCGTGTGCACACACACACACACACACACACACACACACGCATATATACATTGCAGTAAAGCCGCTTTCGCCTTGTGCTTTGGGGTCACATCTGAGAAATCTGAGGACTGCTTGGATACAGGCGCTGCCTTACTGTGACATTGGAATAATAGACTGTGCTTGGGACTAGCAGGTAGCAGATACATCATGGGGACACTGGACGAAGGGAGGATTCTTGGATGGTGGAATAGAGAGTGATGAGGTGGGATTTCACTGTGCTGGTCCAAATAGCACTTAACACACTCTAATATAGTGTTTCTCTTTTTGAATGCCCGTATAATGTTTTCAAGGTGTGCTTGACACAAAGGAGCTAGAACGTTGGAAAGCAAGTCTGAGGATAAGAGCTGCTGTGTATAGTCACTTCCACCAACCACTCAATACGGGCACTATTATCACGTCCATATTTACAGTGACGTTTGTGAGCTGCAGGAATATTAAATACGAGGCCTTGGAGTTAGCTAAGTGGTGTGTGCCTGTAATGCCTTCTGATTATATTCACCTCCCAGTTACCCTTCCGTACCCCTTCCACCCACTCTGCTCCCTTTTCTTCTCCGTCTCATTTCTGCTTTCATGTCTTCTTTTAATGACACCCCCCCCCCCCCCCCCCGATTTAATTAGGGATATGAGGCTTTTTTTTTAAATGCATGTGTGTTGCCTGTATGTGCACAGCTATACCAGCATGGAGGCCAACAGACAACCTTCAATGTCGTTTTCAGAAAGGCTGTTTGCTTCCTTTGAGACAGGGTCTCACAATGACCTCAAGCCCACCAAGTAGAGTGGACTGACTGGGCATCCAGTCCCTGGGCTCCTTATGTCCTCGGCTCTGGGATTGTATGTGCCACCATGCACCGTGTTTAATGTGTGTTCTGGGAGTCAAACTTGGGTCCGGTGCTTGTAAGGCTCTCTCCCCTCCATTCCTGCCTGTTTTATAGGCATAAGCATAAGAAAGCAGAGAGACTTCTGAGGATGTTGAGCAGTGCCCTTTCTATGACAGTTTTGCTTGGATTCTCAGCTTCTCTTGGGAAGCTTTCGACCTGTCTTTGTCCTGGAGATGGAGGGCTGGGTGCTCTGGAATCAGCTGTGCTGGCTGGTGACAGATGCATTTGGGTCAAGGTGGCAGCCGGTTCTTTTTGGGCCTCCTGCAGCTGTTGAGACAATATGAGTCTGCGTGGTGGAGGTCTGCCAAGTCCGACTCTCTGCTCCTCATTATGCTTTGGAACTCACAGTTTCCACAGCCCCCTTGCCCTGCAGTGGCTCACATCGGTGCATTGCTATGTCGAGCTGAATAATTCGCAGCATTTAGCACTTAAATTGGCTCATTGCAGACAATCCAATTAGAATAAAGTCTATTATCGTTTTGGTACCTTGGAATGAAATGGAGTGTTTAAGCGATGAACATGCCACGTTGCCTGGCAGTTGCTTCTTGTCTAACTCTTCCTTGTCTTGCAGGTTCTCTGCATCCTGCTAAAATGACACCCTGCCGTAGTGTGAACCGTGCATGAAGTTTGGTGGCACACACCTTTTTCCTACAGACATTGTATCTGGAAACTCCTGGGAGTTAAACAGATAGCTCTGAAATCATAGTACTTGTTCTGCTAAAAGGGACATTTCATTAAGGTTGCTTTTCAGATGGAAGTCAAGAATCCAAGTGGGCGTGGTTAAGGAGGGTAGTAGGTTAGTAATGATAGACCATGAAGCTTAGAACTGGGTCACATAAGACAGGGCAGTAAGAACAGTTTATAGAGGTCTTATATTATCAGTGGAGAGACCATCCAAGGGACATACTGAGCTGAAAGTTCTGGATTATGGCCAGGCCAGAAGGCTGGAAATTCTGGGATCACTGTGGAAAGGGAAACGTTTGTGGTAGACTAACTCAAAACGAAATTGCTATCAAGTATAAGCTGTGACTGATGGATAACTCAATGCATACATACATTCAGACCCATCATACTTTTCCTTAAGTGAGAAAGTTCTCCTTGTTGAGTGGAAGCGACAGTGGATACCATGGTGATTATATGCATGTGCACATGTATGTGTTTGTAATTCTCCTGTGGTGCAACATGGTACATGCAAATGCTACCAGCTACTGTAATCATCAACCATGGACTTGATAGTAAGCATAGACAGTTCTTTCCTAGTTATATGAGCTCGAGGGTCTCCATTCCTCTATTACTTCTTGTATTCATCGTTGAAAATGAGTATACTCTTTATTCACCTGTACAGACAGTATTGAGGAGTAAGTAGGAAGTAGTTTGTAAAAGCTACTTGCATTCAGTAAAATCCATACATTTGTTTCAGCCAAATCAGGTGCTCCTTTACCCCCTTCAGATTTTACAAGGCTGACTTGGAATCAAAGCTGTGAATGGGGGGGTGCTTCTGCCATCATTGAATGGAGGTGTGATTTAGGCCTGTCTCTCTACCTAGCCTTCTTTTTGTGTAAGATACATTTTATATTGCTGGCCAACTGATCCTCATTGATTTAGTTTACACAGTGAATCACAAAGGCTACCTCATTTCCCGGGAAACCGTATTTCTGTAAATACCCTTTTATCCTTCTGTAAATGCCATTAATGGCTTCTCGAGTAGTTACGAGAATGGACTGGGAAGCCTGTGCAGTCTCCTGCCACATAATAGCAGTAGGTGAGTTGGCTTTGAATGTGAATTCTCACGTCAGGTGATCCCAAAATTTAGGGTACTGGTGCTGTAATGGTTCAGGTGTGAAGTGAGAGAATTGGAGCCTGCTGCTGTTCTGTTGGGAATCACGGTGGTCCAGCTGCAGAGATGGTGCGGAGACTAGCCCTCCAACATTCACTACTCTCCTGGTTTATTGCAGGTGCCCTAAGCATGGCTTCAGGTACAGGTAGATGGTTGGTCCTTCACAGTTGAGTAAGGCGATGCTTGGGGCATATGTGGAGTGTAGCTTCCCAATGTAGAGGTGGGGCAGAAGTAGCAGTATATTTAGAGAATGGTTCTGCATCTTCTACAACAGAAAGCCAGTTAGAAATCCAGACTGTGTCTAGGTGGTCTCCTGAAATGTGCTCATGTCTTTGCTTCAGGCAGGAACCTGGGTCTGAACAGCTGTGTTTCTTCCCCACAAAGCTATGTCTCCTGAGTGATGACGGGCATGTGTGGGAGAGGTCCTAATCCACAGCCATTGTAGAACAGGGGGGATGCCAGCATCTGGGGAAGAAGTTGGGTAAATGGCAACAGTTCCCAGCTGGGCTGTTCTGTTTCCTTGGGAACCTGGTGTCATCTTGTCATGGGATGGATAGTCCCTGTTTTGTGTGTCTCCTACACATGTTTCTGTGAACATGCATACCGTTTACCTTACCATGGTGCTTTTACACAAAATGGCTTCTGGAATTGAATAAAATGTGTTAGGCATCTCCTTTTACCTTTCTTTAGTCATGAGGCCTGTCCTTAGGGACCTTGTTTCCCTTTTCTTCTCAAAGGCAGTCACTGGTAGTTGCTGTCTGTTAATTCAGTAACTGTGTTGTTTCTGAAGAATCTCAGGCACAAGCTGATGCATTCTCCTGGTTCTTAGCCACAACTAGGAAATGTCTGGTGTGAAACTAGAGTCTGTTCCAGATGTAGACACGGTTTAGGGAGGGGTAGCTGATCTGTGGGTGAGTAGATGTCTTTCATACCTGTACCCCCACCCCACCCCGCAGTTCTAGAACAGACCTTTCGGCTGCTCAGGCCTGTTTTCTGAGTGCTTCCAGCTCTGCACCTCTGGAGGTCCTATCCAGAGGTGTTCTTTGCCTCCCAGAAGGGTCAGCACTGCTGTCTAAACATGGACAGACCCTGCTAAGTTTTTCGTAGTTGGTCATTCTACATGTAAGATAGGCTTTTTTTAGGCTTTAGTTTTTAAGACAATTTTTAGGTATTTTGACATAAACGCAGTTCGTGCTGTAACATTCTTTAATGTATGCATTTGAAGGTATTAATTTATAGTCCGTTGGAGAACCATAGGCGCTCTTAAAGTTTTCCTGCACCTTCAGTGGTAGTGAATTTCCTGTCCTCGAAGACTTGGATTTGGTGAGATGCGCTGCTTTGCTCTATTTCAGCTTACCCTGTTTGGTTATAAGCCTTCCCCGGTAAAAGGTTTGGTTTTAGAAATCCTGGGGTATATAGCTGCCTCATGCTGCAAACTTAAGGTTGTAGGATATGTTGTGCTTTTGTTATTGATTGTGTATGTTGCTGCGGGAGAACTGGTCTTACACATGCTGGGCAGGTGGGCTGCCACCGTGCCACACCCTGGCCCCTTTAAAACCAGTTTATTTTGCTCTCCTTCCTGGTTTCATTTTCTTTTCTGCCTCCCCTCTCTGGTTCCTTCTGTTCTTTCTTTCTTTGTCTGTTTAACAAATAAGGACGAAGGATACAAGCTATTATTTTATGTGTTGACTGCAGGAGGGTTTTTTTTTTCTCCTTTGGTTTTGTTTGAAATGTTAGGATACAGTACAGGTAGACTTCCAGGCAGAGACAGCTGCTGCAAACAGAGTTGAAGGAAGTCCTGGCGGTGTGGTCGGAGAACTGTGGAGGCTGAAATGGAAAGGGCTCCTTAGCTGTAACAGGCTGCCACCTGGGTTGTTCGCCTGGCCCTTGCTGAGGGGTAGTTTTTACTGAGTTCTGTGTTTACAGCTCAGAAAATAGGTTTTCTTCTATAACCTCTTCGTAGAAAGCAGAAAGCAGAGTCTGTGTATTGGGGTTAATTAAACCGTAGCTTAGCATGTGTGTCTCTATGTGTAGATGTGTGTGTGTGTGTGTGTGTGTGTGTGTTGGTGTGTGTGTGTGTGTGTGTGTGTGTGTGTGTGTGTGTATATGTGTGTGCGCGTGCGCCCCTTTATTTGAGATTCTGTAGTCTCTGGGCATTTCATGTGCTATGTTACGCATCCAGTTATGGTTTTTGTTGTATTAAACTGACCTATATGTGGCAGAAGGGAAGCTGTGGTATGTACTGTGCTCAGTTACCAAACTTGAAGAACTTCCACGGGCCTGCTCCATATTCTACCCAAACTACATGCATCCAGGTAATTGGCCACAGCAGCATGCTGGTTCTTCTCAATCAGATGTTACCCAGATCACTTAGTGGTCTCATAACATACAGAAAGTTCTGGAAAACATCTTTCCTGGGTCTCATTTCTACACAGACATCTTGGAAATTGGCCCTGCCCTTCAACACATATTTCATATGCATGTTCCATGCTGGAATGCAGGCTTCGTGCATCTGTTGGGGATAGTCTGGAAGGAATGATGGACAAGAAGGCTGGCAGCAGTGGTGTGGTGCACAGGGAGTCCAGCACAGGGACGGCACACACGTGCTCCTGTGCACCTCCAGAAGAAGGCTTCTTTGGTCCAGGCTCTGGAGCTGCTAGTAGTTCTCATCTGAAGCCTGTTTCCCTCCCCGCCTTCCCTGCTTGTCCCCAGACATCCATGTACTTTACTTCCCACCTCAGTTCAAGTCTGGATTCTAATTTTGTCTTCCCAGAGTGGCCTCCCAATAAGCCCCCGTAAAGCTGTATTTCTTTCATTTTCTCTTCATTTTCTTCCTCACTTCTTTCATTTTTATGAAATTACCCATAGGCCACTCTATGCTGGTTGTATCCCTTTCCCTGTTAGAATTTAACTCTTTATACCCTGTTGTTTTCTGACTGCCTGGAGCTTGGTAGCTACTGATTGAAACTTATTAAGCTAATTAATGCTGACATGTCAGCTCAGTCATTACCATAATTTGAATCTTTTTTTAACTATTTGTGGATGTTTTCTCTACTGTCCTAAAACTAGATTTGGTAGGTGTGTGGATAGACGCCCTGAGCATTTGGGGACTAACCGTGACAGAGTGGCGCTGAGAATAGCTGTGAACATCTCTGCTGCTTCCTGCTCCTGGGCATCGCTTCTCTTCTCCAGCGAAGCTGTCGGGCCTTTCTGAAGCCAGGGTTGCCACTGAGGTGTCAGTCACTCAAGTTCTAGAGTCAACCTACAGGAGGGTGGTCGTTGGTCAGCTGGCAGGTGGCCTGGAAAGTCCTTTCTGGGAGATTTAAATACTTCAGGGGAGGAAGATTAAAGAGAAGACAGAGACAGGAAGGGGAGGACAGTTTGGGAGGGCAGCGGGGTTCCATTGGAAATGAGTAGCAGGGATTTCTTCACTCCCTACATTGTGCAAGTGAGCATTATGGACTGGGTGTGACTTGTGGCCACTGAAAACATGTTCAAGGTTAATTTTTCAGTGTCGTGCTCTAGTGGGTAGTCTTTGAATAATGCGTGTGGAGTTCTCATGAGTGGATTAATGTTTCTCTCTGAGGAGTGAGTGCTGCTCCTCTGGGTGAATGGATTTGCCGCACCAAGAGGATGTTGTAGGGGTCCTCATTTGAACCCTCTGTCCCCATTACCTACTTGCCCTTCTTTAGCCCGTGAGTTCAGGTTGCACATGGCCCTTACCAGATGTTCTCACTGGGTCACGGACTTCCCAGCTGCCACACCCATGAACTAAAGTAAACCTCTTCCCTTTAGGAATTAATTATCCAGTCTCACGTATTGTATTATAGTAAGAGAAAGCAGAACAGGTTAGGGGAGTGGAGTCGTAATTGTACCTATTTTGTGGATTGGAAAACTGATGCTGTGCATAAGGAACTCTTATCTCATTTTTCTCTCCCATTGCCACACTATTAGGCTTCTCCAAGACAATGTTCTGAGTATCAGGAGGTGTCTTTGCAATGTCCTATGCTGCTGCTACAGGAACTTGGGGAGTTTTGTGTCAGGATCGCCTAGTTGCTTTTCTTTTTCTTCCTATATTCAGAATATATCTTTCCTCTGGTGCTCACAAAGGTCGCGTGCTATTGTTCGCTATCGCTGTGCAGGGAGCTCTAGTTGGCTGGACAAGGAACTGTCACCCTGTCTATGCCAAAGGGGTCTTACGGTCATGGAGATATTGACCTGCGTTTCCAGGTCCCCAGGGCCAACTGCTTCTGGATGTAGTGAGTCCGGATATGGAAGCTCCATTCCCTGCCTGCAGTGGCCCTGGAGGAAGGAAATGGAGTTCCTGGATGATGAAAGCAACTTGTTTTTATTAAGAACAGGCTATATTAAGAGCTGTCATTTTTAACACATTGTAAATGCCTTCAGTGGAAGAGCCAAAGAAAGGAATGGAAACTTGGGAACATCCTGACAAAGATGTAGGTACTTAAGTACAACCTGCACATCGACTATGTGCCTGCCCCTCGGCTAAGTCTTGTTGTGTGGTAAGGAACAAATTGACGAGCAGGGAAGATGAGCATAGAACTTGTAACTACACTGGAAACACCATGAAGGTGAAATGGAAGATGCCGTGAATGGCATGAGGAAGTGACTTTATGTTGCAGGGTCAGCAGAGTTTTTTTGAAAATGGCCAAAGACTTGGAGAGCCTCTGAATTTCTTTTGCAACTTCTCATCCTGACCACTGTAGTAGAGTGGCAGCCACTGTGACCAATGGCATTGGTGTCCTGAAACTCCTATTTTTAAGCCCACCCTCAAGATGCTGGGTTGATTTTTAAAGGTGAG
Organism: Peromyscus attwateri; assembly: GCA_902168425.1. Taxonomy (NCBI): domain Eukaryota; kingdom Metazoa; phylum Chordata; class Mammalia; order Rodentia; family Cricetidae; genus Peromyscus; species Peromyscus attwateri. Next base: position 33,129 of record CABHPP010132601.1, on the reverse strand, counting down.
GTCATGGGGAGGTAATGAAGTCATGAGGATTAGCCTCCACACACGGGAATAGTGTCCTCAGAAGAAAAATCACGTAGGGATGGGGGGGGGGGTGGTCGTGTGTGTGTGTGTGTGTGTGTGTGTGTTTGTGTGTGTGCCTCTGGAAGCCAGAAGAGGGTCTGGTACCCTCGAGCTTGGGTTATAGGCAGTTGTTGAGCTGCCCAACCTGGGTGCTCTTGTTCTGAAGAACAGTATGCACTCTTAACCAATGAGCCCACACAGATCTTATCCAATGAGCCCATCACCCTCACCCACCCAGATCTTAACCAATGAGCCAATCAGCCTAGCCCACCCAGATCTTAACCAATGAGCCCATCAGCCTAGCCCACCTAGATCTTATCCAATGAGCCCATTACCCTAGCCCACCCAGATCTTTCCTTTTGCTGGGTTAGGAGTCAGCACGAAGGCAGCTGTCTGCAAACCAGAATGAAAGGTTTTAAAGAACTTGTCCAAACACACTGTAATCTCAAAGCACTTGGAAAACCGTGAGATGGTAATGTCTATAGCTTCGGTTACCTGAAGTAGTTAGTGTTTGTTAGAACAGCTCTCTAAGAGCATCCATAAATAGACATGGTTCTTCTCCAGTAAAATCCACCCCATTTGAAGGGACAGTGGGCAGCCTGGATTTCATGGTGGCCTGTAGAGTTAGCTGTCGTTTGGTGACCTTTCGTTTGACTGTCTTTCTGCATTAGCTCTGCGGTCTCCTTTTAGGCTTTTTCATCTGGACTGCCTTGTAGTTCTGAGATTGCTACCTGAGCCTCTTCAAGGCCCCGCCTCACGTGTCCATGTCCAAAGCAAGTCAAAAAGGCGGTGGGAATACAACATTTTCGTCTCCTGAAGACCTAGCCAACACAGAACCACCATCTCTGTCCCAAATCAAAATATTAGAGTGGACGAGGATGCGGCTGGTGCCTCTCCCACCGAAGCATATTCCCTGGCTTGACCATGTTGCTGGTCAGTTGAGTTTTGTTTTTGTTCTTTTCTTTTTTCCTACAAGAAAAAGGATGGCTGGGGCCATTGGTCAGGCTTCCTGGCTCCTGGCCACTCATCCTGGTCCTCTGATGGTAGCATCACCTCACAGCATGTTTGGCTTCATAACATCAGACCCCAACCCAGACCTGGGGAGTCACTCAGGTAACTCAAAGACAAGCTAAAAGTGTGAGCAGTCCAGAGTGATCAAGGAAGGCCGTTTTAAGAAAATCCCAAAGTTGGACTTTCAGTAGAGTGGTTCATAGCTCACCTTGACTCACAGTCATGTAATGCCACTACAATTCTTGTTTGTATTTATAATTAATCCAAATCTCAGCCCATCTGTGGCGTTTCATATGGAATAGACCACAAATATGTCAAGGGCTTATTTCATCCCTTTTGGCCTAGCAGTGTTCGTGGGTTAGGTGCTCGGAAATTTTAAGACAAAAATAAGACAGAGGGACAAAGAATGCCAGCAAGGGAAGGGGGGGATAGAGAAGGAGAGAAGGAAAGAGGGAGGGGAGTGCAGGAAGAAAACATAACAAGATGAAGGAGAGGAGAGCTTGTCTATAAACATGGTTTCTATTTGTGTTATTGTCCGCAAGGCTGACAGAGCATTTCTGGTTTTATTTTGAAAGCGTCACTCAACGGCATGAGTACACAGAACCGTCAAGTGTCTGGATTCTATTTTTGTCTAAAGGCGACTCCACTATTAGGCAACCACATTCCATTTCAGAGTTCTGCTTCCATTTTCTCTCCTGTTCATTCAGTCTCTTCTGTTAGTATTGCATCAGCTTCCAAAGCATGGAGAATTCTTGTTTTCTCGGCCATTTATTCTGCTCCAAACACTGAGGGCTTCCCTGGAAATAAGTGCTGGGCTAAGTGGAAATACGTTTGGTCCCACAGTGTCTCTTCAGGGCCTGTACAGCACCTCTCCCTGCAGTGTTTTTGTGAGACATTTGAAGGCCAAGCTCTCAGCTGTCCCTTAGAATGTCAGTAAGTGGTGTGCTGTTGAGAGCAATGTGAGGTGAGTTCTATTGAAGACTTCCCCTGCCATCTGGGCAGGTCTCCCACTTGGCTGCTGTGAGACTGGTTATATCCTGTACTGTGGAAACAGGATGAATTTGGCTGTGAGTGTCAGCCAGAAGCCCTCTATCCCATTTATGTGGCCTTGCAGGCTGGGCTCTGAGAAGTGCATGACTTCACTTGGGAACTTGCTGTGGTCTGCCACTAACCATCTGAGTCTGCAAAATGATGCCTTTTTAAGCATGACCAGGACAAAATAACCCTGGGGCTGAATTTGCTGTGGTTTGTGTAGAAAGTTTAGAAGCTCACTATGGGCTTTTCTCGTGTTAGGAAAGTGGAGCCTCCTTGCAAGTTGTATGTTTCTCTGGTTTGCAAATTGGCTTATCTTCTCCTTGCTAGAGCAATTGCTTAGTGTGTACTAGAAACTGAAGATGAAATTCCTCAGCAAAGATGATGTCTGCTTCTCCCCTCAGTAGGTGAGAGCCTTTCACTCATAGAAGGGTGAGGATTGAAGCAGGGGAAGGCAGCACAGGGGTCCAGAAGCCCTCCATGCCTCAGGTCTGCTCTTATTCATTCATTCATTCATTCATTCATTCATTCATGTATTTATTTTATGTGCATTGGTGTTTTGCCTGCATGTATGTCTGTGTGAGGTTGTCAGATCTTGGAGTTACAGACAGTTGTGAGTTGCCACATGGGTGCTGGGAATTGAACCCAAGTCCCTGGAGAGTCAATGCTCTTAACCACTGAGCCATCTCTCCAACCCCCTCAAGTCTGTTCTCATAGCCACCTCCTTTGTGAGAATGTTCTGTGCAGCTGTGAGGAGGTAAGTTAGCCAGGTGGCAGGCTATGCATGTTCCACCCTCCTACAGTGAGTAAGGCACGGGATCAACTGTGAAAGCAGAGGTGAGGAGCCTCGCATCCCCCTTGGACAGTCGGTGCTCTCAGTGCTCATGCGCCTCAATTGTTGTCATTTCCTCTTCTTGGAAGCTGGAAATAATTTAGACAAACTCAGGACATGTAAAATACACCTTTCTAAACATCCTTATGGAAGAAGGCGGTGCCCAGCTCCCCCACGAGAGCTCACAGACTGCTGATCTAATTCAGTGCCTGCTAACCTCCCGGCGCTTACAGTGTGAACAATTTCCTGTCTCAAGTGAATGGGGAATGAAAAGAAACCCCATCACATTTTTAAAATCAAACTTGTTATTTTGCCTGAGTCCACTTTTTTATCCTCTACTTGGAAGATCAAATTACATGAATTTCCTGAAAGAAAAATCATAGCAATTGTCAGATTGCATGAGCAGGGGATTTATTCATCTGTTGCGGGGGTCAACATTTTCTCAGACAAGTTGCTGAAGTTTATGAGTGTTTAAATTATGGGATGTCTTGGTACTGTTGTGATCATATGAACTTAAAAACGATGGAGACACTGGTGGGTTAATTTTTTTTTTTAAGTTTCACTTTTACTTCCCTTTTGCTTCAGAAGATAGTGGAATAAGGGATTTAAAGATGTGTTTTCTCTTTCCAGGCCTTTTCTATGTCCATAAAAAGGTATAAAAGACACAGCAAAAGCATCGAGGTGGGATGACCACTTACTTTCACTGTGAAGCAGTTGATTGAAGAAGTAACACAATTCTCAACTAATTGCCAATGTTCTTTCCTCCACACCCTGGCGATATTTGGCAATGTCAGGAGAGGTTTGTGGTTATCAGAAGGTGGAAGCTGTTCCTGCCACCTTACTTCATGAAGTGCCCAAGACCCTCTCAGAGCAGTAGGGGATTTTGTGTACATTAAGAAGCCTTACTATGTTAACCAAAACTAAGAGTGAGCCCTGAGCTGTTTGTTAGTTAACATGACTTCAACATCTCCAAACACCTGTCAGAAATATCCCAGCCGTTGATCACAGGCAGGAAGCATTATTTTCTAAATAACACATGGGAGCTGCCTGAGCCCGTGATTTCCAGAGGTGTCCTCCGTTCGGCAGTGAGGACTAAGATGTTACTTCACATTCTGAATTACTTGTTTACTGAAGAATGAAGTCTGAAGTTTCAGAGAGAGAGAGAGAGAGAGAGAGAGAGAGAGAGACAGACTGCGTTTACCCAATTATTTCTGTCCAGTGACAATCTCTTCCCATCCTCTGATTTTTTTTTTTTTTAAATTTCAAATGACCCCGCATTAAATCCTAAGGTGCCTTTCCAACCATGGGGTTTGACATTTAATTGTAAAATGAATTACTCTTTCTGGGGCCATCCGCTTTGCTGGTGTGCTTCCTTTGAGACAGGTCCATTAATTGAGCCAGACTGTCCTTTGGATATGAGGTTTCCCTTGTGGGTCACTGCTCAAAAGGTGATGGAGTCAACTTCTAAACTTGTTCTGGTGGGGACTTGACATTGACCGGAAATTTGTGTGAAAACTGCAGCAGACTGTTTAGGATACAGAGTGAGTGTTCCTAGGGCATTGATGGAGACCGGCTGCCTACCCTGTGGACTGAATGTCGAAGGAGTGGGAAATGCCCCCTGGTTCTTTGCAGTGAGATCTGTGAAGGCTGTGTGTGATTTGAGATTCTTGATTTTGGTTTTCTTTATTTCTTTTATAACATATGTGAATACAAGTCTCGATACTTGCTGAGACTAAAAAAAAAAGGGCACCGTATCGTCAGTAATGAAATATCAAGTTTTAATTAAAGTTTTCAGTGATGTCCTCCTTTGCCCTGTATTCTTGGATATTGACATAATTAATAATAGAATAACAGAGAGTGCATTATCTTTCTTTTTTTACTCCTACAAATTGCTTTTAAGTTCTCCACGATCTGGTTGACAACTGCAAGTGTAAGTATTTATAGAGGAAGATAGGGATGGAGCTACCTACACGGCATCTATAAATACAGCTGTACATACAGAGCTGATGGTGACAGCCATCTTGCCTGTATCAAATGTGCAGGATTTCCAGATTTGAGAACAGAGGAATTGTGTCTGCACAAATCATTTTGTGTATCTTTTATGGCTTTGACCTAGCGACCAGAGAAAAGTTCCATCTGGAAGAATATCTGTAATTTTTCTGGGAAAGGGTCAGAGTCCAGGGTCCCTTTCTTCGGATGGCAGCGAGGGACTCCCAGCCTGGGGGACGATCTCAACAGTTCATTTTGGGTATAAGAAGGAAGGCTCTTCTATGGCAGGTCTTATATTTGAAATGCTACCGGTGACCATTGTCCTCACCAGCCAATTAGAGGCAAATTAGAAAGGACAAGCAGTATTTTTGTGAGTAAATCTCGAGACTTCAAAGCTGGGAGTGTCCCATAGCCCATGGTTCTTTGTGGGGAGCCACACATTAGTCTACGCATAAGTAATACTGGTGATGGCATTCTCAAAAAATTCAGGTAGAGAACATGCAGCCATCTGTCCTGAATTATTCCCTTGGAGGTTCAGACTCTTCTCACCCAGTGGACCATGTGGCCTGGCCTTTGCCAGCCTCTCAGCTTGGTCATCCTCTACCCCATCTCTGCATGTTCCTTTCTCCTCTTCTTTACCTCAGCTCCTGGGGTCTGACAGGCTCTGAAGAGTGTTGCCGACTGGGCTCCTTTTCACAGGTACCATTTCTCCCTGTGCCTGGCTGCAGGCGGTGCTTACAGCTGACTTTGGAGTTATTTTAGAATGTTTAATTGTCGTTCCTTAGTTGTGTTGTTTTAGGGTTGTTGTTTTTCAGGTGGGCTTTTTATTTCTCCCCCAGGCGGTAGCTCAGTTCATCAGGTACTTGCTCCTCTAGTGTAAGGACCCGAACTTGATATCCAGCATCACATAAAAATGCCAAGTGTGTCCAGGACGTACGTGCCTTTGATCCCGGCACTCGGGAGGTGGAGCTCAATAGCTCAATAGCCGCTTTCATCTGTAGAACAAGTTCCACACCGGCCAGCTAGATCTTGTCTCAAACAAACAAAAGAAACCGAAAACAATTGCCAGGTGTGGCCAGGGATAGCTGAAACTCAGCCTTTGACAGGCAAGTACAAGTGGATCCCTGAGGCTAATTAACCGGCCAGCTGAGCTCACTAGGCAGGCTCCAAATAAGCAACGCGAACTGTGCCTGAGGAGCAATCCCCAAAGTTGACCTCTGGTCTCCACATATGTGCGTGTGTGGAAACACACACACACACACACACGCACGCACGCACGCACGCACGCACGCACGCACGCACGCACGCACGCGCAGGCCTGAGTTTGGGAATTCTTTTTTGCAAGCCCTTCGTAGGAATCTGAGAGACACTTTGCCCTGCTTTGCTCTCCTCTTCTTGGGTTCCTCCACCTTGAACAGAGTGTCCAATAAATATTAGTTGAATGAATGGATACAATGTAATTTTAGCACTCAAAAGTATAGACTTTGATTTTTATGGAGCAAACTCTGATATTGATTAATTAAAATTATTTCATCTCAGATAAATCATTTTTATGTTTAGTTTTAGACTTTGAAGTGGTATTGTGCCTACTGTTAATATTCTGTTCCTCGCCTTGAAGCCCCACCCCTTGGTGCCGCCCTGTATCCTGGTGTAAAAGCCTCATTTTAAGGAAAAACTCCACCCCTTCCTCTTTCTCTCTCTTTAGCTTTTCCTCCCATGAGGTGTGCACCCCTCAACCCCCCCCTCTTTCTGTCTGTCTCTCTCTTTCCTATCTTTCTCTTTATCTCTCTATTATAATAAACTCTCCACATGGATACTGTGCCTGGGTTGCGAATTATTGGCCATTGCTGCCATGCCCACATGGCGTGTGTGCATCTGCCCAGCCTGCTGCTGCATCTGCCCAGCATGCCAGCATGATTCCCTGCACGAGTGGGATACGCTGGCCTGGCCAACCGGGGGTTTCCCATGTGTGCATAATTCACAGCACCTACAGTCTCTTTAAAATCTTTCCTTTCTAAATTGTAACCATGCATCCTTCACTATTCCTTCAGAAAACAGTTTTAGTAGAGTCTGACTAACAATGAGGTCAAAGCTGTGTACTTCCTGATGGCTTAAAGAAAGGATGCATCCTGCAGTGTTAGGACATTGTTCTGGAATGATGATCATATTTCCCTTGGTTGTTCTTTTGTTTAGGATTGTATGGGTGTGGGGGTGGCTATATGGTCCATTGATGTCTACACACCCATTCATTCACATACAGAAGCAGGAGCCAAATGACGATGGCTTCCTTGATAACTTCCTGCCTTGCTACCTTGAGACAGTCTCTCGTTGGAGCTGAAGCTTGCTGTTTTCATTAGGCATGCTGGTCAGAGAACCCTTAGGATCTGCCTGTCTCTGCTCTGCAGTGCTGGGGTTACAGACGCACGCAGCCATCCCTGGCTTTTCATGTGATGCCTGGGATTCAAACTCAGGTCCTCGTGTGTGCAGAGCAAGCACTGCTCTTACTCCTTACCTTTTCCGTATTCTGTAGTAACTCCTGTGCCGTGTAGACACTACAACTGCCGTGCATCTTTGATGACAACAGGGTGCTTTTCTTCTTAGTTCCAGTGGAAGACCATCGTGCCAAAAGGTTTTTCCAGCTCCATTGTCCACCATTTCTCTTCTGTTTTGTTTCTTTCTCACAGCCCAACAGTACTTCACGCACCCCGGACATGCCAGTTGTCTGCTGTTCGCATTTTCACTTTTACTGTGTGTGTCCGGGTGTTTTGTCTGTGTGTCTGTCTGTACTATGCTCATGCCTAGTGCCAGTAGAAGTAAAAAAAGGGCATCATACCTGGAGTTTCACATGGTTGTGAGCTGCCATATGGGTGCTGGGAATTGAACCTAAGTCTTCTGGAATATCAGCCAGGGCTCTTAACTGCTAAGCATATCTCTCTAGCCACCTGCATTTTATTTAATTTTTTTTTCTCTTTAAAACATAGGAAATTGGTGACACTATTCTCTCCTACCAAAATATTTTTATTTTTATTTTTTTAAACAAAGATAATTTCAGTCAGTCTTGCTAAGGATGTATAAGGTGAGGCCCACTGATGTGGAACTGACCTGGTGCGGCTCTGCTGGCCAGAGTGAGAGTACATCTCTGGAGAGGGTATTGGCCAGACTCTTGCTCTGCAGCTCTGCTGGAGTTATCACTCAGTGGGCATGGGAGTGCACACAGTAGACCATAAAATTCCATTTCATTTCTGTTGCATAAACATCGGATCACAAATAGTGTGATTATTTCTGGCAGCTTCGGGCATCTTAGCTAAGAGGAAGATGTAGGAGAATATGAATACTTAAATATATTATAAGCTTCCCTGCATGAGCTGACCAAGTACCTTTGGCTCTAGCCTTTAAAAAGTCCAGTGTACAAGCATCTAATACTGCCTTTTGCTGAGTTCTTACTGTGTGAGTTTATGTTGTCATAGCCCAGAAACCACTGCTACCGTGTGTCGTGTCCTTACTTTACAGATGAGGGGACGGGGAAGGTGGGTATTCATGACACTTGGCCAATATGGACAGTGCGCCAGCTAGATTTATGTCAACGTGACATAAGCTAGAGTCATTTTAGAAGAGGGACCTCAGCTGAGAAAATGCTCCCATCAGATTCGCCTGCAGGTAAGCCCGTGGTGGTGCATTTTCTTGACTGATGGTTGAGAGTTGATGTGGGAGGTCTCAGCTCACTGTGGACAGCACCACCACTAGGCTGATGGTTCTGGGTGCCATAAGAGAACTGGAGGAGCGAGCCCGGAAGCAGCACTTCTCCACTGCCTCTGCTTCACTTCCTGCCTCCAGGCTCCTTCCATGACTTCCCTGGATGATGGACTGTAAGCCATAAAATGAAATAAACCCTTATGTGCATAAGATGATCATGGGATTTTTTTCACAGCAGCAGAAACCCTAACTAAGACAGACAGACAGGAAAGAAAAGGGTAGCTTAGGAACCCTCATTTTTTTTTAAATTCTGAAATGAAGACACCATTTTGTTTTCTTTTATTTGTTTTATTGCTTTTTTATCATAGATGGACTTGAGGTGGTTCTAAATTGTGTTTGGATACTAAACAGGGGTGAGTATGTGGTGTGCACATATGCATGGGGGAGCCCAATGGTTAGCTCCAGTTGTTTTTTTGAGACAGGGTTCCCGACTGAGTTCATGGCTTGCCAACTCGGGGAGCCTGACTGGAAGGCAATCCCCGGGGATGCTTCTGTCCCTTCCCCCCCGTGCTGGGATTGAAGGCGCAGCTGCTGTGCTCAGTCCCTGGTCTGTGGTCTTGATTCGATATTACCTTGTGGACTTCTCAGGTGTAGCCAGCCACTCTTTTTCTCCTGTCTCAGTTGTTCTTGGGTGTCAGGTGGTGCCTCAGACCTATCAGTAGGCTATTGAACAAGAGGAGGGGGAGAAGAAACCACCCACTCCACTTGAAGTTTTACTTTTAGCTACTGATGGTCAAGTCCAGAATGGCTCTAATGGCCGTCTGGAGTGGGACATCCAATTAAGAAACCCATATGGCTGAGAATTTGCGGTCAGACAAGCAAAACTGTTTGAATGCAGCCTCTGCTGTGATCCTATAATTGGGGTCCTAGAAGCATTATAAATATGTAAAACAGGAGGGGTGTGAGACAGAAGGAAATGAGGGTGCCTTGGTCTATATAGAAGGTCTATATGTTTTCTCTCAAAGTCTTACAAGCTTGATGCTGGGTACAGTGTTGCTAGGATACCTTCTGTAGTTAACTTGTAGGTCCCTGAAGACAGAGACCTTATCGTTAGTAATTGTTCTAGTTATTGGCTAGACACACAGACACTCATTAAATAAGTTAGAATTGATGATACTAGGTTTGATGCTTGTATGAATCCCAGCACCTGGAAGGTGGAGACTCGAGGATCAGAAGTTCAGGGCTGTCTTCTGCTACGTGTGACGTTTGAGGATAGTCCCGCTTTCATGAGAACCCATCTCCAAATGTAAAAACAGATTGAAGTAAATAAGCTCTGGATGAAAGAATTAATCATTCCATCAATTTCAGTTTCTTCTCTAAAGTGGCCACTCTTAACAATTCCCAGGTCAGAGGACAGAATGAGTCTACACAGTCTTTGGCACACATAAAACATAGCAGAAACTTTTGATGTTGGTTATAATTTCCACTAATTGATTGTTACTATACCATTCTTTATACTCTATTTGGAAGCAATAAATGTTTGGAAAAGAAAAGACCATCTGAAATTAACAGTTTGGTTCCCATTGACATTAATAAGTTACCTGTGGTATCCTCCGCTTCCCCTGTCCCACCTATAACCTAAGACCCTCTGCAGCTAGACAAGTGCTCTACCACTGAGCTACCCCTGCCTGCTTCTCTGTCCAGCCTATCTTTTCTATATATAGATATTCTGGGATATTTTTTAGATTCTGTATCTCACCATAGAAAATGACATGATCCTTCAATTCATTTCTTCTCTTCTCTCCTCAGTGATACCAGTCTTTTCCTTTCTTTGGCATTTATATCAAACATATAATCAGTAAATCATCAAGTTTGAAAATAGTCTCCACTGATGAAACTCACCCCATTAGATATCTTTGCCATCAAACCCTGGGAAAGCTAATTTGTTCCCTGCAAGGGAGCCACATGTGGGTCGTCCAGGCCTACCCTTTCATTTCTGCACCTGTGTTTTTGTGTCTGAATATTTTATGGGCTTGTTTTGTGAGAGCATTTAGCATGTTCTACTGGATGCTTGGCTTCTCAGTGGATGGAGGGAGGTGTATATAAATTACAGTCTAGCAAGAATGAGAAGAAAGGTATCAATTTTATGTATGGTTTGCATCACATATAGCTGTATATACACACATGTAGAGGTGTGCATGCATTTATGTATGTCATGAATTAGGGACAGTGACACCACAGAGTTTAATGGATGTCACAATGCTCCAGTTGTAGATGAATATTTATGTTACCTGCAGAGTAGAATATGTTCTTCCATTTGCTCCAGAACTTACATTTTTTAATATTGATTTTTTCATTCACAAGATAAGTATCTCTTCTATGCATGTGTATTGAGATCCAGTTCATCTACTGTAACAAAACCAGGTGCCCTAAACAGTGTGTTAGCTTTCATTCTTTTTGGTTTGGTTTGGTTTGGTTTTTTGAGACAGGGTCTCTCTGTGTAGCCCTGGCTGTTTTGAAACTCATTCTGTAGACCAGGCTGGTCTTGAACTCAAAGATCTGCATGCCTCTGCATCCCAAGTGCTGGGATTGAAGGCGTGTGCCACCATCGACCTGGCTTGTAAACTTAATTCTTAGGAGTAGCCTGTGCAGAGCCGCTCATGGTTGTTTTGGAGATCCAGTGCTTTTCCATCTTGTAATGCTGTCATCCTCAGGACTCTGGATGCAGCCTCTGTTCTCACCACTGCATTACTCTAGCCAGCTGGAAGGCACTAAGCAGCTTTTAAGGGCACCTGCTCCTCCCGCTCTTGTCCTGCTCTTCAAAATGTTGTCACATACGCCTACATAGAATGCTACCAGGGTGTCTGAGAAATGTAGTCTTAAGTCTTGGTAGCCATTAGTGCAGGCAAAATGTTGAGGTTCTATTACTCACTTTTGTAAAATGAGTTAATGATATATTCTATACTCCCCTCTCTCTGACAGTTTGTCCTGTTGAATATCTTATTGCTGGTGCTCAAATGAGTAGCAACATGTCATGAATGCCTGGAACGTATTGCTTTAGCAAGTGAATGAAATGGCACTCCTCTCATCCTTGAGACTATGGGGTTCCTGAAAGGTCATGACTTTATCTCCCTTCTGTTGTTCTTTTCATCCTGTGGGCTCACTGACCACTTGTTTCCAGTGCTTTTCTTGGTTTGCAGGCAGGGGCCATGTGTGGTCCTTTCCTCCACCTTCCCAGCTCCCTGGCCCAGCATCATGGTCGCTGTGAGTGCCGTACACTCTCCTAAACTCAGGTCCTCCCCAGCCTTGTCTGTCACCTCGGAACACTTTCCAGTTTGCTCATTTCTCTTTCAAGTGTGATGTTCGGAACAAGCACAGCTTCTCAGTTTTGCAAGTAACAGATGGACAGAAAGTGGTCTGCCTCCTGTGTGTTTGATGGACAGCCTGTCTTTCAGAAGTTCTTGACTATTGCTTCCTTTTGAGTGTCACAGAGAATGGCCAAGATAGGAACGTGCACACATTCCTGCCCACACACCCTGACCCATGAAAACATGGAATACTTGTCAGTAAACTTGAAGTAATAAACTTGTCAAATCTTTCTCTGAACTTGGGAGGGGCCCCACCTAAGCAGTACAGAACCTAGATTTGGTTGGAGCTGCTTTCTTTTGTGTTTTTCTGACTGCTTTGCATGCTGGGTCTGGGCTAGGTTTCATATTTATTCGCTCACACCCATTCCACTCCATCCACCCTTTTGTTCTGAGACAGACTCTTACTATGTAGCCCTGGATAGCCTGACCTCTGTCTCTCTAGTGCTGGGATTAACGACTCCAGTATGCCCAGGCCTTTCTTTGCCTCTAAACTCACATTTTCATATTCTCATTATCGGAGGCTCTTCCCTTTTCTTAACTCTTTATTAAATTTTCTCCGTAATTGTATGTTGCCTCATACCCAAGGAAAGGCTTTTTATATTTAAGTTTGCACATCATAGAATTGTTTTCATAAGAAACACCTTTACCAGACCCTCTGTATGTTCTGGGTACTGTTATCCCCAGATAATTTAACACATATGTTGTATATTCTGTGTGTTGTTATCTGATGTTAATGATTATTTAACATGTATGTTGAACAGATCCCATTTCTGTCCTCTTGAGAACATGGAGGCTGAGAGAAGCAAGCAATCCGCCCCATTTTCTTTTTCCAAAATCAGATTCAGTACCAGGTGCTACAGTTCCAGAAATGACCCTCCTAATGTCGGTATTCGCAACCTTGAAGTTTGGCTATCTACATAGTTGACTACATTAAATATTTAATAAACAAAAGCCAGGAATAGGAACATTACTGATTGTGTATGTATGTGTGTGTGTGTGTGTGTGTGTGTGTGTGTGTGTATGTGCGTGCGCACCTGTGTGTGTGTACATAGACACATACTCGAATCATGCACAAGTTGAATGAAATCCACTATGTGTTCCTCAGGCCTGGCTTCCATTGTGTCTCAGAGCTTGAAAGCAACCTTGGCTTTTCTTAGCATACCCACTGTGAAGTGGTGATAATCAGTTGCATTCCAGTTTTTAACAGTGTAGAAGATTCTGGATTACATCTCAGAGCCTTACCTTCTGGTTGTAAAAATTGTCTGTTATTTATAGCTGAAGAATGAATTACAAATGACCAGAAGCAATAATGAGGAAGAAATGCCTTCTGTGGTACCTTCATTAAAAGCAATGGCTACGAAAGTATCCCCTTCCAAAAGCAGTCCTAAGACTCCAAGCTCCATCTTTGAAACTTTGAAAAGTGACGGTATAATTAAGAAATGCTTTTTAAGCTGGGTACGGTGGCTGGCCCCCATGATTTCAGCACTTGGAGGATAAGGCAGGGAATTTGCATTTGTAGACCATGCTCAAATATGTAGTGCATTTGAAGCCAAGCTTTGTTACATGAGCCTCGGCCGTCACACAGATAAAGACAAGCAGAAGCCAAGCAAACCTTAGGAAAACAAACAGAAACCCATGCTTTTAGTGGGTAGTGACACTTGCTGCCAAGTGTAACGACCAAAGTGTGATCACCTGAACCCACACAGTGGAAGGATAGAAGTCACACCTGTAAGTTGTCCTCTACCCTCCACAAAGTCATACAAACACATTGACACAAAAGCCAATACAATAAATAAACATAATATTAAACATCATTAGAGAAAAGGAAAGAAATACTTTTAGCCTGGCAGCATACTTATAATTCCAGAATTTGTCGGCTAAGGCAGGAGTTCAATGCCAGCCTCCTCTGTGTATTAAGTTTCAGGCCTACTTGGGCTCCATGAGACCCTGTCCCAGGTAGGTAGGTATAGTAGGTTGGTTAGTCAATAGATGAATGCTTTTGTTTCAGGCTTTGTGGCACATGCCTGTCATCATAGCTACTCAGGAGGCCAAGGCAGGATGAGGCAAGATGACTTCCCCTTGGTCTTCAGATGGTTTGGAAGCCAGCCTCCTCAACTTAGAAGTTGAAGGCTAAGGAGAAGGCTGGCTAGGACTATAGCTCAGGGCTATAGTGCTTGTCTCTTGCCCTGGGTTTAATCCCCTGTTAAAAAGGTGAAATATTTGTCTTGCAGATTCAGTAACTAGGCAGACAGCATCTTCCATTCAGCCATCTCCCAGATGCTGTGAACTAAAATGGGGACCATCTCTCCTGCAGTGTACCGACCGGCTCTGTCATCGAGACTGATGCAGAGCCATGATCTCAGCAGTCCGAGGTTTTGCTGGATAGATACACACCTTGGGGTCCTAAATTGATTGATGCATAGGTTTCTGGCAAGCCAGTCCAATGAGGAAGGAATGAAGGTGCTAACCTGGTTGGCTTTCCTGCCGGCTCATTTTACAGTGAGAACCACTGGTCATCCCGAAGTACCCTGGTCTCAATGCTGGGACAGTCAGTCCATCGTTTTGAACTTTGGTGACTTCTGTGGGGTTTGCTGTGCTCTTTCCCACCCTGAACTTTAACAGTTGCAGTCCGCTAGACAACCAAGCCAGGTTTGGGGCCAGATCTGGAGTGGCAAAGCTGTGTTTGAAACACCGAGTGAAAGCAGGTCAGATTTCAGTTATCCAGCAAAAACCTTTAAAAATGTGACTCTGACTCGCCTTTGATGGAGGCTGCTGAGGCAACCATACTTCATGCATTTCCTTCTCTCTTCTTTGAGGCCTGGAAACTTGGAAACATTTTTCACAGCTTCCTGCTTATTTTAGAGGCAAGAAACATGCAGGCAGAGTGATGACAGCTTTAGGTTTATAACAGGTGACGGCAAAAGAGAACATTGTGCGCATCGAACTGTTAGTGCCACTTCCAAGTTCCAGCTCCAGTATATTTATTAACATTTTTGAGTAGTCTTAAAATTATCTATTAAGCACAATTTTTCACCCTTTCTGACAGATTCCTGGTCCTGCCAAGAAGCTCTTAGGCTGTAAAGGAAAAGGAGAAACAATCCCACATTTCAATCTTGCCTGCCTCCCTCCCTCCCTCCCTCCCCCCCCCCCCCCCTCTCCTTTCCCCCCTTCCTTTTTTTTTTTCCCATCCCCTTCTTTGGTGAATTAACTTAGGGTAGAATCGTGCTTTCAGAGGAGCTGAAGACTCTAACTGCCACCTTCTCTTTCTCTCTGGACGTCAGGTTTCCCCCTGCTCTCTCTAAAGCTTCATTTGACGTAACCTGTCTTACCTGAGTAAGGCGTTAAAAACAATCTCCTTTTGCATTAACTTCTCTCTGTACTTAGCCAAGTCTGAGTGGTTGATGTTTATCAATGTGTTAACATTCACCCCTCTATTCTTTCTACTTCTTTTCCATTTTCTCTGCCTTTTCCTTTAATTTTTTACTTCCATAAAACTTCCCTGATGCAGCTTGATTTATCAAGTTTTCTGTACGATCATCAACTTCAAAATTGGGTTTTAAGGAAGCAGTTGAACCACCTCACCCTGCAAATTAGAAAGTTTCTGATCTGGAAAAGGACTTTGGGTACGCCTCATCTATTCCCTGGAGTTTTATGTAAATTGACATTTATTAGGAATCAAATTCTATTTTAGGTGTTCTTGAGGAATCTGTAAATGCCAGCAGAGAGGCGAAATTGATTGAGCATTTGGCAGTCTGTGACGAACATCACTATGTTTGAAGTGTGTCAGGGTTCCACTTCAGTCATTAGTTTCCCAGTAACCTTTCGGAGGAGCCTGCTAACTGCTCTTACCAGTTTCAGGATTTGGGTTTTATGTGTTTGTTTGTTTTCTTTTGTTGCATTTAGTGTGAGGCCTGTTCGAGTATTTAACATGGCTCTCCTTATGCAGAAGTGAGCCTAATGCAGAGGTGAGTTTTTCTTACCGTTGTCCATTTCTGTAGGAATGGTAAGCAAGGGCATGTTCTGGGGTAGGAAGGAGAGTTTCATTGACTAATATTTTTATCTTCGGTTTCTCATTTTTAGCGTTCAGATTTTTGCTTTGGGAGAAAAAAAGTTTGCATGGCCCACTGCAGGTCAGTGTAGACATGTCCTGTTGGGATCGGATGTGGAAACAAGTGGGAGGTCAGCTGTTGGTACAGGTGCAGCATCTCCATTCCGCAGTCAGAGCTGGTCTGGACACTCTGCTCATGAGACTAGACTGACAGTCACTGTCGCAGTGTTCTGAGCAGGCTTGGAACATACTGTATAAGGAAATTTAACAAATAAGATGCTGTCTTTTGATCCGAAGCTGTCTTTATTTCCTCTCATGAGGACTTGCAGAACTCAATGGGATAACTTGACATCATGGGCCTTCGAGAGAACCTCAGGCAAGCTCCTTAGCGCTAAGCTTGGCGAGGATGCTTGCACAGCAAAATTGAGTAAATACACGTCGGGCTGGTAAACAGCTCTCTGTGGTGGAGCCCGATGCAAAAGTCGGCATTAATGAAATCTCCGTGTGGATTGTTCTGCCAGGGCTGTTGTCCTAGCTGGGCAAATACTGAGAAATTGCCTAAGATTTTATAAAGCTGTTTGAGTTTTGCCTATGTAAAAGAATTAAGGTCACACATTTTGAAGAGCACGATCCAACTCTGCTCCTGCAATGATGAGCTACTTCCTTTTATGATAGTGCAGGAAATGGATTGGGGGACATGTTTAGCTCTAATTTCCTTGTTACGAAGGGTCCAGTGTGTGCTGAATTTTACCAATAAAGAATAACTACTTCTGTTGACAAAGCAAATAGAAAACTAGTTTGTGAAAAGCTCAACCGTCAGAATCTGCATATCTGACTCTCTTGGCTGACTCTGGTCCGTAATGCATTTGATGAATGTCCACCCGTGTACGCTGCAGGAAGTAAGGACCACTCCAAGACCCTTTGAGCTGAATGGAAGAAGCCAGGCCTGAGTTTGCTTCTCAGCTTCATTATTGACTTGTTTTTGGTGGAGTGACATCCCTTAATTTCTCTGTGCACATTTTGTTGCAAGAAAAATCCCTTCTAGGAAAACGTGCATTAACAGTCATTTCATAAGTAGAATGTACCTATTGTAAGGGCCATGCATGGGTGAATGAAATAAAGGAAACTTTGGACTTTGAACTTCTGATCTAATATCCATGGGAATGTTCTAGAATAAATTCTAAGACATTGTTTTTTAGCTTTCCTAGACTCTGGTTTCTGCTCTGATTGTTTCTGATTTGGCATGCAACCTTGTGTATCGTGTGATGATTTTGACTTTTGGTCTGTCAGTAGCATTTTATATTTTTCTAGGAAAGCTACCAAATTTTGTGTGGTTTAAATGGAGTCCTATGTGCTCACTTGGTGCTTATTATCTGGTGGTTAATTGTAGTTCAGTGAAACAAGTTCCATAGTTGGGGTTGTACAAATTGATATTGTAGTCTCAGCAAAATGATAGTTGCAGTCTTTCTTCTTTATGAATTAAGTGAGAATCAAAAGTCCTTTCTCACCCGTGTGTTCAGCAGATGGGAGATGATAACCAGTGGTATCTCCACTGCTGTCACAGGATGCTTCCTTCCCCTGAAGGGCTTAGCCTAGTGTCTGGAGGCGCTGACTGTCATCATTGGAGTCTCTAAAGGGGCTTATCTTATGGAGTTGGCTATCTCATGGGCCAGTAAGACCCGTGGTCTATGGTTTGCCCTACAGTATGAGTTTGTGGTCACCCCCAAAATTTCACCTCCAGCCAGCCTCCTTTTAAAACACTGTTTTAGAAGAGTTGCTGGTCTTAATTATTATTTTTTTTGAGAGCCAGAGAGAGCATGTGTGTGTGTGCGCTCACGCTGTTGGGGAACAGAAGAGAGGGTATCAGATCCTCCTGGAGCTGGAGTTATAGGAGGTTTTAAGCCACCTTGCATGAATGCTGAAAACTAAGGTTCTCTGGAAGAGCGACAAGCTCTTAACCACTCAGCCATCTTTCCAGCCCCCTAGAAGAGTTCCCAACTTGACCATCTTGACTACATATAGTCCGTAAATGGTTTGAGAGTGGTGTGCTGCCTTGCACTTCATTAAGAGGGATGTTTTAATATGCTAACCAACGTGTAAAAAGGAGGAATGTTTTATTTTGTCTTGTCTTGTTTAGTTGTCTTCACAGTTAGAATGTGGATGGTTTCGTGGCAGAAATCAGCCTAGTCAGACTGGGCCTTTCTTTGGTGTGTGCCCTTCCGATGTGTGCTCCACCCTCCAGTTCTGACTCCAAAGCCCCATGTCATCTGCTGTATGTCACTGCACATCTGCAGAGCCAAAAGAAACCAGAGTAGACACTATCTTTACATGCTTGCTAAGTAAGTGAGAACAACAATTAAACCCGAAGCGCCCAGTACTTCCTTTAACCCTGTTCACTCATGGAAGTTTAACAAAAGCTAGTATTTGCCATTTTGGTTTACTGCTCCATCACTTCAGAGCAAACGTATTTATTGCCCACTTCATGCTTAAAACTGTGATAGGTCTGTTAGAACGCCACAGTTCTTCCTCAGATCTCTGGATGAGGCGATGGTGACGATGGATGCTTGGATGGTTCTCTGAGGCGCAGAAGCTGTGTTGCTAGCTGCTTCCTGTATAGCTCTCAGACAGAAGCAGTAAGCCTTATTATTGCCAGATAATCATCGTTATTCATGTCTTCGCCACAGTATAGAAACTCTACTCAGTGTTCTGAAATAAAAATATTACTTATCCATGAGTCTTTTTAAAAAAATTTCACTGGGTGTGATGGCTCCTGCCTTTAATTCTAGCACTTGGGAGGCAGAGGCAGGCAGATCTCTGTGACTTTGAGGCCAACCTGATCTACAAAGTGAATTCCAGGACAGCCAAGGCTGTTACACAGAGAAACCCTGTCTCAAAAAAAACCAAAAACCAAAAAAACAACAAAGCAAAACAAAACAAAAAAACCCAACAACAAAAAATTTCAGGGACAGAAGTTGTGATTTTTTTATGTAAAGCCTGCAACAAACTTCCTTCCCATCCCTAAGCTGATAGTAAGTAGTCAGATTTCCTTCAGGTTGACATCTCAAGCTCTGAGAATATGGTTTGTTGCTATGAATGGCCACAGACCGGTACATGCATGTTCTTGCCTTTTGTGACCGTGCCGATGTACACATGTACTGATGTACACATGTGTAGATGTTACTTTGCTTGGCAGCAGTATACTCTCAGCTGTGCCCGTGGATGGTTTCAGGTTGAAGTGAATTGGGTTATTGTTTTTTCGTTACAGTTTTTTCCTTCTGTTACAGTATTAACTGTAGGAAAATCCTTGTATCCAAAGCACAAATTGAAAATGGCTATTTTTCCTATGATAGAAATTGTGTTAGAGATTGGCATTTGGGGACATCAAGGCCTGAGGTTTTAAGTGTACCATTGTATTGTTAATAAACCTACTGTGTGAAAATGCTGACACATGAATATACTAAGGATACATACACTGTCCCTTACCTTCTAGAATTGTAATGGCTCCCCTGTGGTGAAGAAGACACTGCAGTCAGTTTCTCATACGAAGGACCTTTCACCAGGCCACTGACTTGCCTCTATCATGTCCTAAACTGTCAGTATCCTCTTCATGACGTGCTTGGGAATTTTGTGTTCTGATCTCCTTGTGTGTATCTTTGAATGAAATATGAATGGGAGGGCTGGACTTTCACCCATAGACGATTGGCTAGCTGCTGTCTAGTAGATGTGGTCATGATACCCCACTCTCATTTCAAACTGACAACCTGTTATGAGCAACAGGAGTGTAGGTAGCAGCCTCTACCCTGGCACTGTCTCCTTCCCTCCTTTCTTTGTTTATGTGTGCTGGAAGATGCTTTTCCCCGTTCAGTACTTGTTAAACGACTATGGTGTGCTTGAGCTCCAAGGCAAACAGAATTTCCTGATTGTGTTAGGAATGCTCAGCCTGAAAAGGAATGAGTTCTGGAACCTGGTGGTGGAGGGGCCTGAGCAGAGGTCAGCCCATGTGTCACTTACCCTCTGCTTATGACATTCAGACCTCCCAGATACTGTCCAAATGTTCCACAGAAAACAAAACCACACCCCAGATGAGGATCCTTGATGCCTCATTTTCACAAAATTGTGACCTTGCAATTAGAGCGTGTTATACTTCTATAATTATGATTGGCGGGGTGAGTCTCTGGCATGTGATGCCACCTCACAGTAGCTGAACCCAGTGCTCGAGTACCCCCACTCTCAATGCCCACAGTTGCCTGAGCTTGGTAGGTGTCTGGGAATGCTTCTAGAATGAGGTGAATTTAAGTCCCCCTCAGCTTGCACAGTTCTGCCACACCATCACCATCTGAAGCTCCTTTTGTCCAAGGGACCAGAGAGCACCTTGCTATGCAGGAATCACACTTTGAGTGTGAGCGTAGTCTGTTCACCAGGGAAAGGCTAGGACAATTGTCAGTCTCTGCCTTGTCAGAGTATGATATTTTTAAAGACTCGTTTGTTTTTATTTTATGACTGTGTTTCCTGCTTGTATGTGCACCGTATACACGCAGTGCCTGCAGAGGCCAGAAGAGGGCATCAGAACCTCTGGAACTAGAATTATAGTAGGTTTGACCACCCAGCATGGGTGCTGCAAACTGAACCCTGGTCCTTTGCAAGAGTAGCAAGTGCTCTTAACCTCTGAGCCATCTGTCCAGCCACTCGAAGTACAATTTTGCGAAATATTTAAATTTGGCTCACTGTGTGTGTGTGTTAATTTTAATTACCATCATAGTTTAACATTAATGCATATCATGTTAGCTATTTAGCCGATCCTTTTGGGAATCCAAAGGGATGATGTCCTTTTCAGTTAGCTTCTCTCAAGTTACCCAGGCTGTTCTACAAGGCACTGGTGGTGTTCCATGAGATGATCTTGAAGGCCTTTGCTGGCAATGAATGCACATTCGCCTGCCCATATGTGTCCTGGAGGCTTCTGTCTGTGTTGTGGAATTTCACTCCTTATAAAATGCACCTGCTATGAACAACACTGGGATGACCCAGGTTTGTGGTGGCCTGAAATTTACTGTCTAGCCTGAGCTGACATCAAAGTAGTGGTGGTGGTCCTGCCTCAGCTTCCTGAGGCCTAAGATTACGGACCTGCACTCACACGCCTGTGTGTGACTAACAGACTTAAGCACAGAACTGGGGATTCTTTAATGTAGTAGATTACTTTGACTCTTTCTGCAAAACTTAGGCTCCAGCTGTCATTGAAACTCCTTAAGAACAAAACAAAACTGAATATCAGAGCGGCTGGAAGATTGTATGAACTCACCTAAGCCAGAAAAAATATGCCTACAAATCATGAAAATGGATTTAAGCAAACACTTGGGATTCTTCTGCAAGTTGATGCACAGAAGCATTTGTTATCTCTATTGGAGTGCTTCTGTGAAATAGTAAAATCAACAAGGGCTATTATTTAATGAGTGCTTAATGTGAACATAGGCACTGTGTCAAGAATTGTGAATGACCAGTGGGACTGAGGACATTACCTGTGAGGACAGGCACAGCAGTATTGTTAATTACCTTCTTGTTTCTGGGATAAAACTCATGACAAAAACAGCCTTGAGAACGAGGTTTCTGTGGTTCGCAGTTTGAGGGCACACAGTCAGTTCATTATGGTGGGGAAGGGGCGTTGGTTGGAGCCCAAATCCATTGATCCTGTGGAGTTCACAGTCAGAAAGCAGAGTGGCGAATGCCTTTTTGTCTTTGTAGTTAGTCTGGGTGGGTCTTTAACCCTCTCTGGAATGCCCTCACCAGCACACTCAAATGTGTATCCCTAGGTGATTCTAAGATACAGTGAGGTAGGTGAGGAAGATTAAGTATCACGGCAGGGCACACGGTTGCCATTCTTGTCCCTTAGGGAAGAGAAATGAAACCGAAACACGGGTGTCTTTTTGACCATCGCTGTGGAAATGCACAGGTCTCTGTCCAGCCAGGCTTCTTGATTGATTGATTGGTTAATTGATCCATTTAGTTTTCTATTTCCTGGTCCATTTTTCACTCTGTTTCTGTCTCTGTCTCTCACACTGGAACTGTTGCTGTGCTGTTGAACTTGAGAACTCAGTTAGGAGGTAGCAGGAAATTCAGAACTCTGTTGAGAGGTGACCGGTTCACAGCAGGAGCTTAGTGTCCTTTGTCTGCCTCTTTCTGTCCCAGTGGCAATTCTTTCTTGCCGAGTAGGCATCCAAACCAGAGGGAATTGTAAATTCTATCACATATGTGACCCGACCAGTGTTTTGCAGAAGTAGAGAAAGTAGAGATAGAGCTTACACTTTGAATTTGATCAATAAAAACGCTAATTCCTGTTGTATCCACGAGGTTTGCCATAGTACGTAGAGAGGATCTGTTTTCACAGAGGCTCGAGTTGTACTTTAAGAAAAGGGGAGCTCATTGATTCCCTTGTTTTCTCTTGTGGAACTGTTGACCTGGGAGTTTGTTCCCACCTTCAGAAGATGTCCTTTGGGCTTCCTGCGGTTCAGGGAGCGTGTTGCAATCCAGATGAGACACTCACTCACAGGTAAGCAGAGCCTAGGAACGAGACTCCTCTGCTGTGGGTTTAGGCATGCTGATGTTGTAAATGAGAGGTGATTAATGTTCGGCATCCGTGTGCTATTTTGGCACCACTCTCCTCTATTGCAGGAATTTGAAGACGTGTTTACTTTCAACTCTCAAAGACCTTGTCAAGCAGAGTCTGGAGGACACGAGCCTGTTCCTCCAGGAGGGTTCTTTGCAGTATCTTCTCTCTGCTAGAACATTTTTACCCAATTGTTGAAAATTAGTGAAAACATTTGAACAAATTTAGACATAGTATGATGAGAAATGACAGCTTCTAATAAAGGAAGGAGCATTCTGCTTGAATCTCTTCTTGGGGGCTGTGAGCTTGGGGTTAAATAAGGAAGGCTCTCACAGGTTTTAGCAGAGGTTTGTGGAAAAGGCCCTGATTTCTTTTAAGAATTGCCAGAGTGGACCAACCAGGGTGATGGCGCTTTTATTAGCAATGTTAATTAGCTCAGCTAATCAAGGCTGCATTTAGGCTTTTGATCCCATGCTAATTTGCAGGCCTGCAGAAGGAGATAAACTAAGGTGGAAGAAAGGTCAGTGCTGTGGCTGGCCTATGGATTGAGCGTCTGTCTCAAGTGCAGAAAAATCTTTAAAAATGAAAGAGGCTTTAGGAACTCACTGACAATGGGAAGGAGGGCACTGGGTCTGAATGTGAGGAATTGTACATTGCGAATCAGATTTTGAGAGGGCTTCAGCTGCAGTGGTTCATGACACCATGGGAATGACTGAGGTGAAATGCAGAGGTCTTTGGGGAAGGAATGCCAGTTATGTAGGAGGTGCTGGAGTTCACTCCTTTGAGGGTGAGGAGGAGCATGTATGGGTGCATTAGGCATGGGTCTGGAGCATGTAACAGAAGGTCCCGGATAATCGGGACTGAGTGAAAACAAACTCGCCAAACAGCTGCTCACCCTGGGCTGGTGTGGCTCTGGGTTTGGCTGCATCTGCAAACAGCTACCTGGCTTTTCTTCTTTCTAGATGGGACATTTGCTGCTGGTGTACATCCAGTGTCTCTGGTATCACAGGGTGAACCATCCTCTAGCTTTCCAGGTTTCGCTTTAAGGTTTCCTGCAAGACATACCCCTGACCAGTCGCTCTCTGCATGCAGAGTGGTGTGTGTGTGTCTGAGCACTGAGCCTGGGCTCCTGCTTCCTTCCATTTTCAGAGGGGCTCCCAAACACAACTCTTAGTGTGCCTTTCAGAAAGCCAGACTATGGACGGAGGACATAGTTTTCAGAAATGAAATTTGAGCACACCAATTGGGACAAGAGCTTATGCGAGCCAGGCAAGTGCAGCACCTGTTTGAAAGGGAATCACCAAGCAACCTCTCCATTCATTCACCCATCCTTTCAACAAAGACTAAATGAGCATCTACTATCCAGGCTTTGTTCAAGGTACTGCGAGTTCAACAGGGCACAGAATGTCTGTAATTGTTTTCTCTGTGGAGCCTGCAACGTTTTTATGCCGTTGTTGGGGCTCTGTTGTGGGGGAATGTTCTCCAGATATGAGTGGTTGGTTGCTATAGCTACAGCGAAGGGCAGAGGGGTGGACTGATTCTGGGAAATGCAATCAAGGGAACAGGAGATGAGGTTTGCTGAGAAAGAAGGGATGGAGAGGGGTTGAGTGCCTCCGAATGGGAGGCCTGTGGGGTAGCCCTTCAGTGTTTTCTTCCAGCACTGAGGGCTTCAGCCTCGGTGTGCGGGAAGCCTGTTTGTTAATTGGGAGTGGGAGAGTTAATGTATTTACTTCTGAAAATGTGGCCATGATAGTGTGTTATTTTAGATCTTAGCCCTCCCTGGAAGAAGCAAGGAGTTAGTGATCTAATAGCGTGTTAGCACCACTAATGTCTATGATTATCTTTGTCACAGTGGGAATATAGCTGTCAGAAAGAGAGAAGGCTTTTCTTTAACTATCAGTCATGGGGCTCGACCTGCTCATACTCCAAAGAGGGGGGAGGCATAGCAAAAAAATACGTAAGAAACACTGTCACGGGACCTTTCCATGCGGAGACTTTTAATGGTTTTGCCTATGGTTTGACTATTTTCTCCTAAAAGGTTTCATTTTTCAGCATATGACCTGATAAAACAATAAATGAACAAAAATCAAAACCGGGGGAAGAGGTGGAGAGGGCAGATATATTATAATTGAAGGGAAATGAATTTAGATGAATAGATAGGAAAATAAAAATAATACACCTTTGCCTATTGATGGTGGCCGAATCAGGATTTATTTGGGGGGACACAGACATTCAGGAAGGGTCTGCTGGGCTGTTGGCACCCATCACCAGTGCACACAGAGCTAGTGCTGTCCCTGTTTCACATGCAGAAATCCCTGGCAGAAAAAAGTTAAGGGCGTGTTTGTACCTTTGACAGCTAACTGGGGCTGTGACACATAAGGGCATTAAAAAAAAAAAAACTATTCTTAATCTTTGGGGTGTGTTCTGTGCTCTTCGTTGTTGGCTGGCTTGCTTTTCCTTTGTCTTTTGACCAGTACCTTTAATGCAATGTCCCTTGGTACCCAGGTGGAGGTGGTTCTAGGCCTTCCTGCAGATGCAAGGAGATGTAAGGATTTGTATAAACACTCTCTTGCTTCCTAATAATCATGTCCAGGTAACTTAGATTGTTAATACAATGCAAATACTTTGTAGATCGTTGTCTTGTAGTTGACTAAGGCATACTGACAAGGAAAAACCTGTTCTTTTTCAGTCCAGTGCGGGTATGTAAGTGCCATGGCATGTGTTTGGAATGTTGGTCTTCTTCTTTGTTTTCAGACAGGGTCTGCTTACTCCGTGTTAGCTGTCCCTGAGCTTTGGTGATACTCTAGTCTCAGCCTTCAGCCTTGCCCCAGGAGTACTGGGGTTGTCGAGGCCCACTGCCACCCTCCTGGCTCCTCATGGGCTTACACTGTAAGCATCTCACCAGCTTCAGATGTTTTTACAAAGTACTTTTTGTATTTTTTTTACATGTAAATGTTTTTTACATGTTTTTACAAAATACTTTTAGTCCATGATTGGTTGTTTCTGAGACTGTGAAACCCATGGATGCAGGGGACCGTAGTTCAGATCACCTGGGAAACACAGCAGAGATGATCAGAATCCTTCCTGCAGAGAAATCTCTGAGCAGTCTTTTGTGATTGACAAAAGTACAGTAAGTACATTCTAGCTGTGAGTAGACTGCAGGCATCTTTCTGAGCATGTGTTTGTAGACGGCTGTCCTGCATCCTCTGCTCTCTGTCTTCTGCCTCTCTTCCATCTTCACCCCGGAGCCATCTTCCTGCCTCTTGTGCCTTCAGATTGTGTTTCTGAGCATTTGACTGCGGGTGCTCCTGTGAGCTCCAGCCTTACTCGCTGACTTTTGGCTCTATGCTTTTATACAGTAAATGTACAATACAGCCAACGTTGAAGGGTATAAATAGTAGTGAAATTTCTTTCTGTACTGAAGTCCCAAGTAAAACCTAGGAGTAGCAACCAGGCTTTAAGTGGTTTCTATTACTATTAAAAAATAAAATAAAATCATTGGCTGTATGTTCTGAGTGACTATATTTGGGGAAGATTGCCGCTCCTTTCTTGTGCCTCTGGTAATTACATGAAAAAGTCTTCATTTTCCTAGGAAGTCTTGATTCTTAGCTGAACTGGCTGATTCAAGCCCCTTAATTATTTTACCATATTTATGCCTGCCACAGGAAATGTGGAAGTGGTTATTTTTAGATCTTTAGTTTTAAATTATTAATATAAGGAGTCAAAACTGGTAAGAGAGCGGAGTTGCTGCATGGTGTGCTGGATTCATGCATTCTCCTACTGCAGATCTGAATTGTGAGCTAAAGCTTGGAGGTCGTGTAATTATCAGCTGTCCTGTGGTATGGACAGGTTCTTCCTGTGTACATGAGCCCAGGAGGATCTGCACTGTGCCATCTCTCCCTTCCATTTCTGTCTTTGCAGAATTTCCATTGGGGATTTGGAACTTAGCTAAGAAAAATCATTTTCTTGTAGTGTGCAGGAGGCCAAGGTGTCCCCTAGCTCTGAAAGAGAGTTACCTGTGTCCAAAGTGATGGTGCTCACTCCATGCGCTGCGCTGCCTAGAGGGATGCTCAGGCTGTCTTTATGGCTGCTTCAGATTGCCTTGCTCCCGTTGGAGCAGTCTTCTCTCCCGGTTGAGCTCTTTCTCTGGGTTACTCTAATTGGAAGTGGCAAGCGCATCCTTTTGTGGTGTCTGTCTCAGGTGTGCTGTGGTCGGACCCCAGGGCCTTGCGTGCTCGGCAGGCACTTCACCATGAAGCCACACCTTTAGCCAATGCTTCTGATTCATTCGCTTTGGCGTTTTATATGAGGCATCTGTTGGAAGTTTCAGAAAGTAGGATATCCTTTCTAATTAGACCTGGATATCTTGCTTCTGTTGTATGTGTTAGTGGTCTCAGTTTCATAGTCAGTTTTTTCCTTACTGAAGCAGTGTGCTTAGAATTCAGTTCTTTCATCTATGACAGACTGTCTTGTATCTTTACATGAGCTTATGAGGATCACCTTTAACTGAATGTGGTAAGCAAGACATTTGGGCTGTATATTGATTTCAGCAAGGTTTTTAAGAAACAGACTTGGTCATTGTATGGCTGAAGGAGATCTCCATGTTCAGGTCTCGATGATCCAGTTACTGGATGGCTTCCAATCTGCCCTCACACCACTGAGGTCAGAGGACTCTTCTAATTTTCTGGTATCCCCATTGTCCTGTGTCTGCTTTGGATGAGGTTTACATAAGATATGTGAGTAAGGTGTAAAGCTTTCTTTTTGGTAATGAAAGTTGGCTAATGATTGAGGTTGTACACAGTCCATAATGGGTGTGTGCTGCTGGTGGTGAGTTCTATAGGTCTGTGAAGTCCTTTTTATCTGTGTGGTCTTAAGAAGTCAAATAAGACATGGCAGACTGAGACTCCAGTTGTGGTTCAGACCAGAGATATGTGGTCAGTGTGTGTTGAGCAGGACTGGAGCACTCCACATGCCCAGAGCCCCAGGAAATCACTGCTTGTTGCAGATGGACATCCGGGCACCCAGGCCTCTGGTCTCTGAGCAGGAATCTGAGGTTTTATTGGCTGTTTGTTTCATTGTTAAGCACTGAGGGGGGGGGGGGGGGGGGGTCTTTGGAGGTTTGTGATCTGGGAGTGAGAAGCCATCATTTTAACCACATCAAGGCTGTAGATGATTTTAAAAAAAGGTTGAACTGTTGTCATTGATTAAATTTATTCCCAGGAAAAATCCCTCTATGGACCATCTGGAGGCTGTTTCTCTTTGTACAATCTCCCAGGCACCCTTATAATAGCTAAAATTACTATCTGTCCCCAGATCACCCCGAGATGCCTGTTTATAGCCTGGATCTCCTTTTTGTTTAAAACTATATAACCTGCTTTCTTCTTGACAGTGGGCACCCTAAAGGTGAGCTCAGTGTGTCTTCCTCAACCCCTGCCAACTCAGTTTTAGTCTCTCCTGTTCCCATGAGTAACTGAAGCAAGAGTTCATTTCCGTTAGTCTCCATCCCACCCCTCTAGTACCCTTGTTTCCTGTGTTTTTCTGTGTGTCTTGAACCCATCTTTCCCTCCAGATTCATTGCTGTCATTCAGTAGCAATCTCTCAATTCAGAACATCTCTCCAATTCCTCTCTTATCGTTTTTCTAGTATCTGCAGGGAAATCTGAAGTGTCTTTTAGAAATGGATGTACTCCTTTTAAGGCAAAACAAAACAGTAACACACACAAAGACCTTTTGTTAAGTTACTGGCATCTCAGGACACATTCCTAGAGGACCTGACCTACCTTCTCCCCAAGCCATAAGTCAATCCAGGGAACATCTTCCCCCATCCCTACCTTACTTTCCCAAGTGCCCTTGGTTAAGTTCTAGCCCAAGTTAAAAAACAGTAACAACAACAACAACAAAAACAAAACAAAACAAAGCCTCACCTTCAGTCCTTTCTCCTAGGAAGTGGGTAGTGGGTGAAGGCTGTGATGCCCCCAGTGAGGTTCAAGCCTGACTTCTGTCCCCACAGCCTGTACCACATTGAAAGAAACAGTACTAGACAAAGGAGGTTTTGTCGTTCTGGCCAAAGGAAGGGTTGGAAAAGTGACACAGGGCTCCTGTGCTACTGTTGACGTTGTCCCTGGGAGTTTGCTGTCCTGGAGGGAACTTAGCATCAGTGCCAATAGGGGCAGGGATGTCTCGGTCAACACCCGGCACTCTTCGGGCTTACATGGGTCCATCAGGAGTTAGTGATAGGCTTCACAAAGGCAGTGATTGTGTGACCAGGAGATCAAGCCTGCTTTTGCTAAGAGCATTGGTTCTTTCCTTGAGCCTGCAAATGCCCAGGAGATGAGGTCAGGAGATATGGCCTCTCTGTGTGTGCCTGACTCCTTGGCCCCTTTCCTTCTGCACTCACCTTGGGTTCCAGAGGGCCTGGTAGACAAACAGCCTCAGACAAGACCTGTGCCCCCTTTCTCCAAAGCAATGACTTCCTGTGACAAAGGTCCCCCGACTGACCTTGAACTCATGATCAACCACTCCAGTCAGACCAACACTGATGAGCTATGCAAACTCTTTCTCTCCCTCATGCCATCACAGGGCCAAGGTGCCTGGATCTCTCTGCCTTCTGGGGTAGCCATACTAAATGAGGATTCCTGTTTTTCATCATTACTTTTTGAAGTGAGTGCCCAGACTTGATTTGTTGAGACCCCCCCCCAGAGTTGGCCCTCTGGACTAGCACTCTGGTAACAATGCTAGTTTTCTGGAGCAGGGAGACCCTTTCCACAGGTTGAAACCCCACCCCTCATGTAATTAACATAATTTCTAGCCCAAGGCTGACTGCTGAACCTTTCTCCTCCAAAAGAGAAGGACACATGTTCTTTGAACTCATGGGAGCTAACTGTGCTGTGAGGGCAGTGGGAAGGTCCTGTGTTGGAGACAGTGTGTGGAGTTCTTCCCTTGCTTCTCTGTGAAACACACATCTCCTGAGACAACCAGGGATTGACATAGACCCCATCACTCTGCTGGTGCTGCAGCCTGGCCACAGCAGTCACCTTTCGCCTGTGTCTGAGCCTTAGAGCAAATCCCTTTCATCCATATGGCCACGTTGCAAGCCAGCTTCTGCACAGAGTAATCCCTGGACAGAGGCCTGAGTTGGAAGCCTGGGGAAGAGACTCCTGCTGAAAAATTTGGGGTGATAATTTTGATTATATAGTGCTTGGTTTTGTATTCTGTGCCGACCTTAGCACATGAATCCCACTTGTGCCCATCTACCCTTCCGACTTGACCCCACCGTATAGCCCGGCTCTGTGTTGAGGTTGGAGTGTATCTAGAGGCCCCTGTCAGCCTCTCTTGAGCCAAGGTCATTGCTTAGAACCTTGAATGCTGATACACCAGGAAGCCAAGTGCTCATAAACCAGTGCGTGTTTATTCACAGGTGCAGCAGTTAGCAGAACCTGGGCAGGCAGGGCTGCCGAAACCCAAGCTCCCAGGCTGGGAGGCTCAGAAAAGCTGTAAATACTGTCCGCTCACACCACCTTGATGATCTGTAGGAGATAAAATGATAGATGAAGACGGGGTTGGCCTGTAGGGCTCTCCTACTTAGGAAGTAAGCAATAGGGAGCTGTGGAGATTCATGGACGGCATCTAGTCAGCTCTGAAAAACGGCAGAGTTTGGGCCACAAAATTGGAGGGGGGAGGCTGGACTTAAGAGCAGCAAGGGGAGGATTTGAGGTGAAGCTTTTTCAGTTAGCAACACAGGTAAGATGCTCTCCTTTATTCCTTATAAGACCCCACACTCCATTCATTATTCTTCTTTGAGCTGAGTGATAGAGTATTGGCCACCGGGAGTATTTCGTGGTGAAATTATGTGAATCCAGTAATTCTTTTCTATTAAAAAAGAAAGATCCTGAGGTGCTAATGAAAACATCTCAGTGAGACTTG
This sequence comes from Peromyscus attwateri, assembly GCA_902168425.1. Taxonomy (NCBI): domain Eukaryota; kingdom Metazoa; phylum Chordata; class Mammalia; order Rodentia; family Cricetidae; genus Peromyscus; species Peromyscus attwateri. The sequence goes on along the minus strand of CABHPP010132601.1, from coordinate 2,576 downwards.
GTATGAAGAACTTAACAAATCAGGTGGGAAAGAGATGAGGAAGAGAACCCAGTTTGGAGAGAGGGGATTATATTCTTTGAGTTTAATTAAACAATGCTAGCATGTCCTGTGGAAGTGAGGGTGACTACCTAATAGTCCTCTGATGGAATCAACTGGTGATAAATTGTTAACAGGCATCATGTTGTCTTAGTTTAATGGCCTTACAGAATGACCTCCCTCTGCCATTAATCTAACATTAACCCCCACCTTGGTTCCCAGACGTGAGCTGTGGTCTAAGCTAGGCATCACCTGGTTCCTGGGCCTGGGCATGTTATGGCATATCCTTGAACTTTACTCTGCTTCAATTTTTTTCCAGACTTCACTTACAAGGCCAAATCTTTATTATTTGAGACCCAATAAAGGATGCTGGTTCTTTTAAAATGGAAAATGTAATGATCTTTTTTTTTTTCCTTATGAGAAGTAAATGGTACATAAATTGAATTTCAATGCTTATGTAGTCCCAGAGGATGACGAACACAATTAGCTAATGTTTAAATTGTTTTTAATTGAAGAAATAATATTTATACCCTGCAATGCCATGCTATATTGCAGTAGTTAGGAGGAGTTTTGAACATTCCATAACTGTATGTGAAGTGGGTATCGAGGATAGAATGGTGCAAATGTACATGAAGCCTATTTATATGAAAGATTGTTTCCCAAACAATACCAGTATCTGGCTAGAACCTTGCTTGCTCAATTACAATGAAGTGTCAGGTTTCCCTATAGTTCCCCATTATTAAAAATATCCTTTTCTTAAACTTACTTTGACAGAGGAGTGAGTTGGGCAGTTATCCTACTGTGTTACTCTGGGGAATTAAAGGTGTATGTTATATGCTGGGTTCATTGAAAGGACAGGATCTACAGGCATACACATATCCGTGTGTGTTCAGCTAGACAAGAGTGATGCTTCAACAAGAGATGATTTTAATATGTCTGAAATAAAATAATAAAAAAGGCTCTTTTCATATCACTGTAAAGTGTCTAAGAATTCTTAATTTTTCCTTTCACACTCCAAACAGGTAAAATGATAAAATACTTTGTGCTTATTAAGGAACAGAATACACCATTAGACACTGGATTGTCAAGTTCATTATTTCTGGTGACTGTGTCCTTATGTAAAACCTGGAAATGAAAGTGCATAGGGACAAACGAAATGTGTTTATTGAAGGACAGAATGTTCTGTATGTGAGTTTCTTACATTTCTTTTTTCCGGTAGACCCATGAGTTCCTTCCTTTAAACTTGGCTGTATGGAATTCATTTTCATTTTTACTCCATTAGCTCTTTATGTGGAATATGTCACCTCATCACCCACCCTACTGCTGTGCACATACACCTCTGCACATCCTCAAGATATGCTGACATTTATTACCCAGGAAGAAAGGCATGAAAGAGACAGAGTGACTAATGTTCCAGCTATATACAGAATCATTCCAGAACCTTCCATCTACATCTCTGGGTCATTAGTACTGTTGACTGTCAACCTCACTATTATCCATGGGTCAAAAAGACCTAAGAAGACTGTCTCCTAATCCCTATTCTAAAATCCAGCTACCATGTGACTTTGTACATACACCAGTTGCTAACCTGAGAGGTTAAATGCAGGGAGATTGCAAGGAAATAAGGAAGAAAAAACTAGATAGGATTGTGGGTAGTGTGTGTACACTTGTGATTCACAACAACTTAGGGGGAGAAAGACTTGAGTCTAAGAGTTCAAGGCCAGCCTGAGCAACATAGTAAGGATCTGCCTCTTTGAAAAAATTTAAAAACAAACAAACAAATTAAGTTTAGGGTTTGGGGTTTGAGGTTTGATTTAGAGAACTGTGCATGAGGCCCCAGGTTCATCCCCATCTTTGAAGTTGAGGGAGCATTATACTGATGTGTTAAAGAAGACGCCCTATGTCTTCTAATGGGCATGTGTTGAGAATTCTCTTTGTCAACAGCAGAGAGGCACGTGTGTGTGCCTTCCTTTCTCAGAGTCACTTTGGTTGTCATGTCAGTTCTGTATGGACAGGCAATGTGACATCTAGGAGGCCTCTCCCTGCTTGGGAATTTGTATAAGGTTTTCATCCTGGAATAGGACCAAAGTGTGTCTCTTACCCCTTTAATGTGCTCATCAGTGAACATGGGTTCAGTGTTCTCATGATTTTCATCTTGAGCATTGCTTACTGTTAACAGAAAGTTGAGTTGAAGATGTGTTAGTATTTCATATTAATATTAACTTAAAGTCTCTCCCTCATATCATTAAATCACTACAAATAAAAACTGGTACTGTGATGCATGTTGCTGTCTATAAATATCACCTGACAAAGAGAGCAAATAAAGCCGTGTATGTTTAACTGGGAACAGTTGAGAATTAATGCTAAATTAAAATATTGTCACACAGATTAGTAAAGGCATATACACACAAACAGTCGGTCTCTGATGCCTTTCTCTTTACTGTGAACACTGAATAATAATTATTTTATGAAGGTAGTGCATTGTAAATATTTATAAACAGAAATGTAAAACAGTGAGACCACAGTGAATAAATTATTTT
>CABHPP010132600.1:16108-35257 GCA_902168425.1 Peromyscus attwateri | reverse complement strand
AAAAAAAAATTGTTATGGAGCTCCTGAAGATAGGGGATGTAAATTTGATGGCAAAATTATTACAAACAAAAGGATTTAACATTCTATAAATGTGAGAAAAATAAAAACATTACTAATCCTTCCTTAGCATATTTCATGTAAAAAATGTACAAAAATGCAAGTCTAAGAAGATTGTATTGCAAGACTAACAATTCTTAGACCTAAGAGATAAAAGGGATTTCAAAAGTAAATAAACTTGTGTAATATGTTGATCTGGCAACATTTTAACACAAGATATGTTAACATATTTGTTCACAGAATTATTATACTTATCCTACATTGGGTAATTTATACAGGGAAGACATTCATTTCTCACCTTTCCAGAGACTGAAAATCCAAGATTGTGTCTACCCCAAGGTTGGTGTCATGTGAGAGCCAGATCTGCTTCTAAAATGCTATCTTGGCAGCTGGGCATGGTGGTTCTCCTATCTCAGTCTTCAGCGGGGTTGATGCAGGAGGATAATGAGTTTGAGACCAACATGGGCTACAGACCAGACTGTATTACAGATTCAGACCCCATATCTAAAATAAAACCAAAACAAACAACAGTGGGTTGAACTGTGATATTGCTCAGGAGCAGAGGGCACGCCTAAGCATGTACATGGCCTTGAATTCAGTCCTTGGCGCTGCGAATAGGTAAATAAATAAGTGAAATCAAAATAATGTCTTGTTACACTCTAATTTATCAGAAAGACATGATGGGACTCATCAGAGAAGAGTTAAGTAGTTTTTGTTGGTCTCTTGTGAAGGATCCCAATCCTATTCCCAAGGAAATGACTCTGATGACTTAACCACCTACTAAATGCACTACTTCTTAATATTGTCACATTGATTCTTAAACTTTAATATATGAATTTTAGGGTATGTATATTTACACTGCAACAGTGGACATGAATAAAAAATTAGTGAAAATGGAAACTGAAAAGAGAATTGGTGGTTGCTGTAAGTGGAAAATTTCTGTTTCCATATAATACATATTCAGAACCCTATCCCCTAAGGGCATAATTACACTCCTGATGGGGATAAAACCCATCATGTACTAGGCAGCTCTTCCACTAGCAAGCTGTACTTCCGGGTCCAGTAGTGGCTCCTTGCACTAGAAGTTCTAGTGTTCAGAACTGGGAGAAAATGTATCTCTGCTATTGAAGCTAACCATACTTACTGTATGGCGGCCCAAGCATAGTAATAGTCTCACCTATTTCAGATTCAAAAGAGTGGAATAAGAAAACAGAAACATATTGAGAACATCTATAATTTTATGTTTTATTTTTGCATGCATGATTTATGAAGCGAGGTGTGAAATCTGTGAATAGAGGTACATATAATAACAACAGAATTAATAATATAAATTAATATTTTGCTGAAATATGATTGTTAAGAAGTACAATGTAAATAGAAAATAAATATGTTTTGAAAGAATGTCTCTATTACATGTATTCAAATAAAATGGAAATTGCAGAGAGAATTCATAAAAGACTTCCAGGTTAATAACAACAACAAAATTATAAAGAAATAATAGAGAATTTGAACTCTGTGATCATCTGTTAGGAATCTAATTCTGCTTAAAAGGATGAGAACTAATGAATTTGTTATTTACCTTGTTGACAATTTTACTGTACATGAGGAGTCAAATAGGCAATTGCTGCATTTCATTCAGATGGAGTAGAAAATTGAGTTTGGATCTGAGAGTGATGGAAACCTTTCCATTAAAGCGGCTGTGCCTATTTGGAATTTAGAATTGTGAAGGACAGAACTGCTCAGCAGATTCAAAGACATACTCTTGACTTTAAGAAAGCTGAAAAAGGTAAATGTGACCCTGTGATCTCATCTGTAACTCTAAAGTGTATATGTGTCAAGAGTGTTGAAAGGCTCCGAAATACATTCTGATGATGCATTTCTGCATAAGTGCAATGCAGAAGACAAGGAGCAAACAGCAAAGAAATCCTGTCCAACCGTTTAGGAAAATCTGTACTAAACTAAAATTGAAGGGCATCGTCTCAACATGAGAGGGCAGAAACTCAGAGAAAATACAAAGGGAAACCAAGAACTCTAAGAACAGTATCATTTATTTTCACTTTAAATTTTATTTTTAAATACACAATGCATGTATTAAAATAAAAAGTATAAAAAGGACAAAGAAAAATAATCTCCCTTCTACTGTTTCCTACTATGATCATCATCTCAAGGCTACATATTGTCTTACTTTACCCAGGATGAGATCACAAAAGGTGCTCAAAATGCTACAACAGAACATCTTTAAATCATAGAAGCTAAATTCAGAAATAAATTAATAACAAAAGTGCTAGACTTGGCTGTCAAAATAAGACTAGAAGTCAGTCAAGTCCCTGCCATCTCTCAGGAGAAGGATGCCCTGTTTACACAGGGAGTAAGGGAGACTAGTGGTCAACATGAAATACTTTTGTCTAATTCTATAGGAGGACACATTCACTAACTCTCTCCTAGTAATTTTCACACACTGATAATTCTGGATATAAGTCAGAAACCACCTTAGATGCAGTTTCCAAGAAGCAAGTACTGACTGAGAGACAACTGATTTGTTATGACCAGAACTGAGTCTATTGGGAGTGTGATGGGAATGTAATATCCTGGAAGAACAGAGGTAAGATGTGTGAGTAAGCAAGAGAAAATTGTTATCTCAGATTTGGATACTAGACATCTTGGGCTGATGTACAGACTAGTTGATTTCTGTAACACGAATTGCTAAATGGTCTTTTTATTAAAAAAAAAAAAAAAAAACATGAGCCTGATATTGGGGTGAATGCTAAAAGATCAGAGAGACAAAGAACAAGCCAGCTTTTACCTTTACCTCTAGGACTCCTCAGCTTGAAAAGCTTTCCTCAGCTGAAAGACTTTAGTTCCTGTATCCTCACACCTTATATACCTTTCTCTGCCCACCCATATCATTTCCTATCTCAACTTTCTTAGTGCTGGGATTAAAGGTGTGTGTGCTTTCCATACTGGGATTAAAGGTGTGTGCCACCACTGCCTGGCTTCTATGTTTAATCTAGTGGCTTGTTCTATTCTCTGATCTTCAGACAAATTTATTAGGGTACACAGTGTATCACCACAGATTTCTTCTGAGAGGTGTGTGGAAATCTGTCTCATATCTCATGTTTTCTCTTTGCTCCCAGTGTTGTCACAAAAGTATGTCCTTGGCATGTATGGGTTTTGACACATTTCTGCCTTTATCCTTTTATGACAATCTCCCATATGTGTGCATCTGTATCTGAATGCTTCTCTGTTTAGAAATAAATTAAAGACACTAGTCATGTTGAATTAGAACCCACTCAACCTGCTTATTTCTGTTCCCTTTCAACATAAATCAATTTTTGAAGTCTGGAGTGGTTATAACTTCAACATTTGCTTCTTATGGGGCACAATTACACCCATAATAAGATAGGAGGACAACAAAGGGTGTGTTACAGTTCTTTGTAAAATAATTTGCTTCTGTCTCATGGCAACTTTGCAGTCTCTTCTAAGAAAATAAGAAGGATGTTTATACCATCGTGCTGTCATTGATTGGTCCATTGTTACTCTAGGTAAATGTAACTTTTCAGGTACTTCCAAACTAGGACCAGCAGCTAATGGGCAAGGCCCTTAAAGACCAGAAGGAACTAGCTTTGGGGGATTGAAAAGCATACAATGAGACAATGTATGTTAAGGTAGAGATGGAATTTGGGGAACTAAGAGCAGTCTACTCAAAACACTCATTTTAAACTGTATAAAGTAGAAGACAGTCCATCCTTTAAATGCTTTTATGTGTTCAGAATTAGAAGATATCTTATAAATGGCACTTAAATATTTATCTTAATTTGGCTACAGAATCTCTATTGATAAAGTTCTCATTATCATGAGAGAATACCTGACACAGACAAGTGAAGGGAGAGAAGGTATATTTGTGCTCATGGTTTGAGGGGTCGAGAAACTCATGGCAGAAAAAAACATAGCACCAGGCGGTTCATGAAAATGGTATGTGTAGCTGGGACTCTTCTTAAATACCAGAAACAAGAACTAGAGACAGAACAGGAAGTCAAGCTAGGCTCTAAGATTCAAGGACAACCTACCACTGACCTGCTTCCTCCAGTAAGGCTTAATTCTGCTACCAGCATAGGACCAAGCATTGAAAACAATCAGCACATTAGGGACATTTCACACTCAAACCGTAATATCACCACTGTAAGTAATTTTTAAGAAATCTGAGAACCAAAAATTCTGTAGCAAGATGATATCATTTTCTATTTTCAATAATGGGAAATATCTATTCCGGCAAGTTTTCCACATATCTGGAGAACAGTTAGAAACAAATTAATCTGTCTCTATTAGTATGTATGAACCTACTATGAAGAGTGAAAGGAAATAATATGATTTATTTCCACCAAATCAGAAGACATTTCAAGGGAGTCTTTAGATGCTTACCTGATTAAGCAACATTGTAAGGCCATTCAAATGGCATTCCCAGGAATCATGCAATATGCCATCTACTTGAATATTTAAAGTGTCCTTGTTTGCATAGATACATGTGATAATTTAGGAGTGCCCTTGATAATTCTAATTAATATTAGAATTAGTAAATTAATACTAATTAATGTATTAAAATATTCTAATTAATGTCATAAACACAGTAGAAAAACTGTTGCATTTATAGACATTTCAATTGTGTGTTAGTTAATAGGGCTCTGAAATACTAACAGGGAAATTTGGGGAGATTGCAATTTTTAAAAATTAATTTATCTATTTTACATCAATATAGCAGTTTTCCCTCCCACTTCTCCTCTCATCCCCTCCACCTACCTCCACACCACCCCCAATGATACTGCCTCTGTTTCTGTTCAGATAGGGGCAGACCTCTCATGGGTATCAAAAAAGCATGGCACATCAAGCTGCAATAAAACTAAGTGCCTCCCTTTGTATTAAGGCTACACAAGGCAATCAATATGAGGAATAGGTTCTCAGGAGCTAGCCACAGCATTAGGGACACTCCTGCTCCCATTGTTAGGAGTCCTATAAATAGAACAAGCTATGTGACCATCACCTACATATACATGGCCCAGGTTAATCCCATGCAGGCTCCTTGGTTATTGCTTCAGACTCTGTGAGTTCTTATGAGCCCAGGTTAGTTGTTTCTGTGGATTTTCTGGTGATGTCCTTGACCGCTCTGGGTCCTACAATCCCTCCTCCCTCTCTTCAGAAGGATTTCCAGAACCCAGCCTAATGTTTGACAGGGGTCTCTGCATCAGTTTCCACCAATTACTGTATGAAGTCTCTCTGATAACAATTGGGGTACTGACCAATCTGATAACAGTAGATAGCCAGTCCAGGTTACATATCCACTATTGCTAGAAGTCTTAGTTGAGGTCATTCTTGTAGATTCCTTGGAGTTTTCCTTATACCAGGTTTTTAGGAGATCCCAAAGTGCCCCCTCCCCCCCAACTCCCCCCGCCCCCCCAAACTATCTCTAATCATCTCTTTCAATACTCTCCCCCTCCACCCTCTCCCCAAACCAGTATCTCATATTCTCAGCCCCACACACTCATCCCTAGTCTACCCAGGAGATTTCTCCTATTTTCCCTACCCAGGGAGGTCGATGCATTCCTCTCGTGACCCTCCTTGTTATATAGCCTCTCTGGATTTGTGGATTGTAGTATGGTTATCCTTTATATTTGTCAGCTAATATTTACTTATGAGTGAGTACGTACCATATTTGTCTTTCTGGGTCTGGGTTACCTTAGGATGATTTTTTTCTAATTCTATCCATTTTCTTTCAAATTTCTTTTTTTTTTGAATTTATTTTATTTTATTTTACAATATAATTCAACTTTACATATCAGCCATGGATTCCCCCATTCTCCCCCCTCCCGCCCTGCCCCTCTCTCCCCAGCCCACCCCCCATTTCCATCTCCTCCAGGGCAAAGACTCCCCCGAGGATTGAGATCAACCTGGTGGATTCAGTCCAGGCAGGTCTAGTCCCCTCCTCCCAGGCTGAGCCAAGCTTCTCTGCTAAGCCCCAGGTTTCAAACAGCCAATTCATGCACTGAGCACAGGGCCCGGTTCAACTGCCTGGATGCCTCCCAAACAGATCAAGCCAATCAACTGTCTCACCCATTCAGAGCGCCTGATCCAGTTGGGGGCCCCTCAGCCATCTGTTCACAGTTCATGTGTTTCCATTCATTTGGCCACTCGTTCCTGTATTCCATCCATCCCTGGTCCCAACAACTCTTGCTCACATAAACCCTCCTCCTTCTAGCCAGTTGGACTCCCGGAGCTCCACCCGGGGCCTGACCTTGGATATCTGCATCCAGTTCCCTCAGTCATCAAATTTCATGAAGTCATTGTTTTTAACAGCTGAGTAATATTCCATTGTGTAAATGTACCACATTTTCTTTATCCGTTCTTTGGTTAAGGGGAATTTAGGATGTTTCTGTGTTCTGGGTATTATGAATAAAGCTACTAGGAACATAGTTGAACAATTGTCCTTGTGGTACAATTGAGCATCATTTGGGTATATGCCCAAGAATGATATAACTGGGTGCAGTGAGCCACAAGAATATATTATAGAGATTTAACTGTATATAATAAGCTATACCTTGATCGACCAAGGAGTCCTTCAAGAGGAAGCCATTTATCAAGGAATATTTGGTGCTATTTAGCTTTTAATATATATCAGCTGTCTTCTGTTATGAAATCCTTGTATGTTCATATAGTACTAGGCCATATGGCAAACAGTTAAGCTTTTCAGACCTACTGCTGATCCACTAGATAACACCCCTGCAGACTGTAGATGCATAGCTTTGTTTCTTATCCAAATGAAGCTCAGACCATCCCTTGCCTTCAGGCCTAGTATCATTGCAGAGCTATTGACTGAGGACAATAGAGCTTTTTGCATAACCAGGTGCAGTAAAGACTAAAGCTGGATTCCTGGGCAATGCAGAGCCACGTGGCTGGAGAGAAGAGAAAAAAAGAAGACAGAGTTTCTCAGAGCCAAGAGTGAGGACCAAGGAAAAGGTTTTTGTAGATTGTAGGTGAATCAGGTCAGAAAAAGAGAAGAGGGAGGAAAGATGGAGGACGAAGGAACAGGGATGAAGATGAGATCGAAAGCATAAGGGCTTAGTTATTACTAGGGCTATGAGGGGACAGAAAAGGTAGCTACAGAGAAGAACTGGATGTGAGGACCGAACTGAAGCTGTATAGATAGAAGTTTGTTGTAGAGAAATAAAGTAAATGGATGAAGAGCATGGTGTACACAGATTTCTTTCCCTCAGATAGCTCCATGCTGGATGTAGCATCTTCCGCAGTACCCTGGGAAAAATTATCTCAGGGCAGGCCCCTGGGAAAATTCCCATAGCTGAGTCTTGAGGTAAGTTAAGTCCCATCTGAGAAACTGCCATATTAGTTTCCAAAGTAGTTGTACAAGTTTGCACTCCAGCTAGCAATGATGGAATGTTCTCCTTGCTCCACATCCTCTCCAGCATAAGCTGTCATTTGTGTTTTTTATTTTAGCCATTCTGACAGGTGTAACATCGAATCTCAGAGTTGTTTTGATTTTCATTTCACTGATAGCTAAGGATATTGAACATTTCTTTAAGTTTTTCTTGGCCATTTGAGACTTCTTTGTTGAGAATTCTCTGTTTAGAGCTCTACTACATTTTTAAGTGGATTATTTGGTTAATTAAGGTCTAGTTTCTTGAGTTCTTTATATATTTTGGAAATCAGTCCTCTGTCAGATGTGTGGTTGGTGAAGATCTTTTCCTATTCTATAGGCTGCTGTTTCGTCTTATTTACCATGTCCTGTAGACGAATTTCTAAATTGTCTTATTATATAAAAACCACAGAGCCAAATAAAGGGGTGAAAGCCTTAGAGAGATTAGGGAAATAGGAATAGCCACCAGTTCTGCAGCTTCCAAATGCCATGACTTCATGTCTACCCAGGCTTTTATTGCCTTGCTGTTCTACTCTCTCATTGGCTATCTTAGCCCAGCTACCTCACTTCCTTTTCACTGCCTGTCTGTACAGACCTCCAGGTCTCTATGGTTGGTACTAGGATTAAAGGCGTGTGTCACCATGCTTGGCTCTGTTCCCTAGTGTGGCCTTGAACACACAGAGACCCTGTCTGCTAAGTGATCAGATTAAGGGCATATGTTATCACTGCCTGACTTCTATGTTTACTTAAAATGGCTTACTATTTCCTCTGCTCTCCAGACAAACTTTGTTAAAGCACAAATAAAATGTCACCACTTTTCAGCACAAATAAAATATCACATTTCCCCCTTTTTTGTCTAATAAAAATAAAAAATTTAAGTTATAACTAATAGAAAAACTATTTACAATAAGTACAGTAATTATATACAATATATACAAGTAATAAATACATCAACAATGTTTAGTCAATTTGCATTGACAAATTTAGAGAAAATATTCCATTATCTATTCTATTTTGGTGAGTCCAAAATGTACCTAATTCACTTTCTATCATAACTTATATTACCAACAGAAAACTATCTTATGATGTCTTTCTAACTTATACACTTTACACCTCTTAGTGAGTTTCTTTTCTGAATTACTTAACAAGGAAAATTGTAACTACAGCTATCTAATCTTTAGCTTCCTCAGAGACCCAAGAAAGGAAAAATTTTACCTCATAAAACAGGAAGTACAAACAAGTGACTTCCAAAAAAATGTGAGTTGACAGAAACAGCCAGCTGCCTGGACAGTCACCCAAGGTTCCTCTGCATGTTGGGGCATCATCTTCAGCCTATAGGCTTAGTGTATCTGACAGACTCATTTATGAAGCAGGATGTACACATGGCCTACAGTTCAACCTCACATTTGGTATGAGTATTCCATGTACCAGATAAACCTGAATTCCGCCAGTGTCCTGTCGTGATTCAGGATTTTAAATTTTGGAAATTGCTGGTGTTTTTGGAATTCGGCTGCCTATTATTCTTGGCTTATGGATGGCTTCATCTCAGTGTCCCATTCTTCTCCACAATGTCCTTTGTCTGACAGAGGCTTTCCAATTTCATGAGATCCCTTTTGTTAATTATCGATCTTATTGTCTGTGCTACTGGTATTCTATTCAGAAAGTTGTCTTCTATGCCAATGGATTCAAGGCTCTTTCCTCTTCTATCAGCTTCAGAGTAGCTGGATTTATGTTGAAGTATTTGATCCACCTGGTCTTGAATTTGTGCAGGGCAATAGCTATGGATCTATTTGCATTCTTCTACATGCTGACATACAGTTATGCCAGTACCATTTGCTGAAGATGCTTTCTTTATTCCATTGTGTAATTTTGGCTTCTTTGTCAAAAATCAGGTGTCCACAGTTGTGTTGATTTACAACTGGGTCTTCAATTTGATTACATTGATCCACCTGTCTGGTTTTATGCCAATACCATGCATTTTTTAAAAATTATTATTATCATAGACCTGTTGTAGAGCTTGAAATCAGGGATTGGTGATATCTGTGGAAGATCATATATTATACATGTTTGTTTTAGTTATCCTGTTTCTTTTTTTTTTTTTGTCTTTTCCATATGAAGTTGAGTATTGTTCTTTCAAGGTCTGTAAAGAATTTTGTTAGGATTTTAATGGGGTTTGCATTGAATCTGTAGGTTGCTTTTAGTAAGATGACCATTTTTACTATGTTATTCCTACCGATCTATGTGTATGGGAGATCTTTCCATTTTCTGATACCTTCTCCCAATTTATTTCTTCAATGACTTTAAGTGCTTGTCATACAGGTCTTTCACTTGCTTGGTTAGGGTTACCCCAAGATATTTTATATTATTTGTGGCTGTTGTGAAGGGTGTTGTTTGGTGATTTCTTTCTTGGCCCTTTTATAGTTTGTGTATAAGAGAGCTACTGATCTTTTTTTTCTTGAGATAATCTTGTATTCAGCTACTTCAATAAAGGTGTTTATCAGCAGTAGGAGTTCCCTGGTAGAATTTTTAGGGTTGTTTATATATACTATCATGTCATCTTCAAATAAGGATACTTTGACTTCTTTTCCTATTTATATTCCCTTTATCTCCTTTTGTTTTCTTATTGCTCTAGCTAGAACTTCGAGTACTATATTGAATAAATATGGAGAGAGTGGACAGTCTTGTATTGTTCCTGATTTTAGTGGAACTGCTTTGAGTTTCTCCCCATTTTATTTGATGTTGGCTGTTGGCTCACTGTATATTGCTTTTATTATAATTAGGTATGTTCCTTGTATTCCTGATCTCTCCTAGACTTACATCATGAAGAGTTGGTGGATTTTGTCAGTGCCATTCTCAGCATCTAATGAGATGATCCTTTAGGGTTTTTTTTTTTCCTTTCAGTTTGTTTATATGATGGATTACACTGACTAATTTTCAAATGTTGAACCATCCCTATGTCTATGGAATGAAGCCTACTTGTTCATCATGGATGATCTTTTTGATATGTTCTTGAATTTGGTTTCGGGTGTTTTATTGAATATTTTTGGATCAATTTTCAAGAGGGAAATTGGTCTATAATTCTCTTTTCTGTTGAGTCTTTGTGTGGTTTAGGTATCAGGGTGGCTTTGCCCTCATAAAATGAATTTGTCAATGTTCTTTCTGTTTCTATTTTGTGGAATAATTTGAGGAGTATTTGTATTAGCTCTTCTTTGAAAGCCTGGTAGAATTCTTTGCAGAAGCCATCTGGCTCTGGGATTTTATGATTTGGAGACTTTTAATGACTCCTTCTATTTCCTTAGCGCTTATAGGTATATTTAAATTGTTTATCTGATCTTGACTTAATTTTGGTAAGTGGTGTGTATTGATAAAGTTGTCCTTTTTTTTTTTTTTTTTTAGATTTTCTTCCAATTTTGTGGAGTATGGGTTTTGAATTTTGAAGTATGACCTAATGATTGTCTGGATTTACTCACTGTCTTTTGTTATGTTCCCTTTTTGTTTTTGATTTTGTTAATTTGAATATTCTCTCTCTGCCTTTAGTATGTTTGGATAAGGGTTTGTCTATCTTGTTTATTTTCTTAAAGAACCAACTCTTTATTTCCCTGATTCTTTGTATTATTCTTTTTGTTTCTGTTTTATTGATTTCAACCTTCAGTTTGATTATTTCCTGACATCTACTCCTCATGGATGCATTTGCTTCTTTTTGTTCTAGAGCTTTTAGGTGTGCTGTTAAATTGCTAGTACAAGATTTCTTCAAATTCTTTATGCAGGCACTTAGTGCTATAAACTTCTTCTTATCACTGTTTTCATTGTGGTGCATAAGTTTGAGTGTGTTGGATATTTATTTTCAGTGAAATCTAGGAATTCTTTAAGTTTATTCTTTATTTCTTCCTTGAACCAGTGGTGGTTCAGTTGACAGTTGTTCAGTTTCCATGAGTTTGTAGGTTTTCTGGAGTTTGTGTTGTTACTGAACTCCAACTTTAATCCATGGTGATCTAATAAGATACAGAGAGTTATTCCAAATTTTTTATCTGTTGAGATTTGCTTTGTGACTGATTATGTTGTCAATTTTGGCAAAGGTTCCATGAGGTGCTAAGAAAAAGATATATTCTCTGGTGATATGTTCTGTAGATATATGTTAGGTACCTTTGAGTCACAACATCTGTTAGTTCCATTCTTATGCTGTTTAGTTTTGGGATGACCTGTCTATTGGTGACAGTGGGTATTAAATTCGCCTACTATTAATGTGTGGGGTTTGAGATGTGATATAAACACTAGTAATGTTTCTTTTACAAATGTGGGTTCCCTTGTATTAGAGGTGTAGATATTCGAAATTGAGACATCATCTTGGTGGATTTGTCCTTTGATGAATACGTTCTTCTCTATCTCTTTTGATTGATTTTGGTTTGAAGTCTATTTTCTTAGCTATTAGGATAGCTATACCAGCTTGCTTCTTAGATCCATCTGATTGGATAATATTTTTCTAACCCTTTACTCTGAGGTAATGTCTGTCTCTGTTGTTGAGGTATGTTTCTTACATGCAGCAGAAAGGATGGAACCTGTTTTCATATCCATTCTGCTAGCCTTTTTATCAGTGAATTGAGTACATTGATATTGAGAGATATTAATGATGAGTTATTATTGACTCCTGTTATTTTGTTGTTGGTGGTGGTGGTGGTAGTGATGGTGATTGTGTGTGTGTGTGTGTGTGTGTGTGTGTGTGTGTGTGTGTATTTCACTTCTTTGGGTTTTACTGCTGTGAAATTATCTATAGTCTGTGTTTTTGTAGGTGTAGCCAAATTCCTTATGTTGGAATTTTCCTTTTAGTACCTTCTGTAGGGCTAGATTTGTGCATAGATTGTTTAAATTTGAATCTGTCATGAAATAGCTTGTTTTCTCCATCTATGATGATTGAAAAATTTTTTGGGTATAGTTGTCTAGGCTGGCATCCATTAGAGTCTGCAATACTTCCATGCCCTTCTGGCTTTTAGAATCTCCATTGAGAAGTTGGGTATGATTCTGATAGGTTTGCCTTTGTAAGTTACTTGACATTTTTCTTTTGCAGCTTTTAATATTCTTTCTTTATTCTATATGTTTAGTGTTTTGATTATTATGTGGCAAGGGGACTTTGGTTGGTTGGTTGGTTTAGTCTATTTGGTGTTCTGTAGGCTTCTTGTACCTTCATAGGCATTTACTTCATTAGTTTGGGAAAGTTTTCTTCTATGATTTTGTTGAATATATTTTTTGGATCTTTGAGCTGAGATTCTTCTTCTTCTTCTTCTTCTATTCATATTATTCTTAGGTTTGGTCTTTCATAGAATCCCAGATTTTCTGGATGTTTTACATTAGGAAATTTTTAGACTTAACATTTTATTTAAACTATGACTCTACTTCCTCTTTCATATCTTCAACACCTAAGATTCTCCCTTCGTCTCTTGCATTCTGTTGGTGATGCTTGCATACGTAGTTCCTGTTTACTTACCCAGATTTTCTGTTTCCAGAATTCTCTCAGTTTGTGTTTTTTATTGCTTCTATTTCTATTTTCCAGTCTTCCTTCACCTGTTTGCTTGTTTTCTTCTTGGCTTTCTTGAAATTCTTTATTAATTTCCTCCAATTATTTGTTTGCCTTTTCCCCATTTTCTTTAAGGGATATTTTTCACTTTCTGTCTCCAAGTTCCTGGCCTGCAGGCACCTTGGCTTTCCTCAATGATGAACTGTGATTGAAACATGTAAGTCAAGTAAACTCCTCCCCAGATTATTTTGATCATGGTCTTTATGAAGCTACAGAAACCAAACTAAGAAAGGGTCGATAAAATGAATGGAATAATAGTTTCCAGTGGTATAAGTGGAAGCCATCAGTATGGATGCATTAGAGCAGAAACCCCTGATCAATATATATACTAGACAATTAATGAGACCCATATCTTAGACTGCAATTTATGAAAACATCATTTGAGATTGAAAGTTGCAGGATGATTCGCTGAGGACTATGTAATTCATCCTTAAGAAAGTGTCACACACCAGAGTTGGTCCAGATTGCAGCTGCAGCTGAAATTGGTTTGTAGTTTGTCAACCTCTGAGTCTTGGATAATTCATTTTTATTTCTACCAACTAGAGTCATCTGGCTTCTTTCCCCTAACTTGCCATTGGCTGTGTGTGCAGCTTCTGAGCAGAGGGTTCCCAGTATCCAAGTACAATTCTCATATAGGGGCAGCTGTTAGTCTTTCACATCCCCACAACTGGAATATGAGAGGATGAGCTTTGAAAAGGTATTCCAAGTAGAGCACTGTTCAAAGGAAGTATGGGAGTGGACAGTGTCAAGAAAGAAGATAAATGCATGTGAAACTGTATGAATTTTATCGGAGCACAAGCCAATAAGTTTAGGTTAAAGTTTAAGATGAAAAAGAAAACACATAAAACACGTAAGACTTCACTAGCTGCTGACAGATGTAACCAGAAAAATCAACATGTTTAGATAGAGAGTCACCTGGTAAGGCATTGAACACTGTTTTCATGGACTTCAGTGTGTATAGTGCAATTTTAAAATAATGCTTATCATGCTCATTATAACTTCAAAATATAACAGAACTCAGAATAGATTTTTATCTCACAGGCAACGGTAAAAAATAATTTAAAATACAAAAACTGTACATGTGCAGGCATACTTATCCTTTTTACACAGGGAAGAGCTCATTTGTCTCCCCTTGTTTTTGCCAACAAACTACAACAGCACTCATATAAAAAATTTTAAAAAATGGCTTTTGAATCTTTATTCAACAAACTTCCCATAGTCCAATATCTGAATAATTTAGTTTATTATAGTATTTATTAAAGATGTACATAGTATCTGATATATTACCATGCTTCCAGATCATTCTATTTTATTCTTTTAAGAAATAATTAGACAACTGGTATGCTTTACCCAAACCCAGTAAACTGAATAAATAACAAACAAAAGAAAATGATTTCACAAAACCTAGAAACTGGAAAATCAGTAAAAGCAAGAGGTTAACCTAATGCCCTATAAGGAACCCCTTCCTGGTTCCTTTGCAGCCATCTTGTGGTAGATTATTTTTTAATGGGTAAATTTTAGAGGGACACAATCTAAGACTCCTAGTTATCTTAAGAATTTCAATTCAGTTTTTTCTTTGCTAAAGAGTTTTTTTTGTGTGTGAAAAACTGAAGAGTGAATGGAAATTGTACGGTAATCTCTGAGCTTCGCAGATTTGTTTCTTTCTCTAACTATTTTAGTTCACTTATTTCTGAGAGCATAATAATTATACAATTGAATTAATGCTTACAATCCTTGATGGTGTTAGACTGAACATAGATTCATGCAGAAATGTCTATACAAACTAATTCTGGTTTGCTTTTTGTTGTTGTTGTTTATGCCTAAGGACGTTGATTTGACCAAATGGTCATTGATGCTTCTGGTTCACTGGGTTGTTTAAAATCATCTTAAATATTAAATTTTTTGAACTATACTGCTTCAAAAAAAACCGTTATTTTTGTAAATAATAAATATATCTGAAAGAGCTCTTCCTAGAACCAAAAAGAAGTGTAGCTCAGTGGTAGAGAGCTCAATTAGCATGGGGTAACCTGGGTTCAATCTTCAGCACCACAGGGGAAATAGAATGTAGTGAATGAGTGAAGGGGAAAACATGATTTATTTTAGGTCTTAGTGATAGTAGAATAGCAGCTCCTGACCCCAGGCACTCATTCATCATTCCATCCTTTGCTTCTATCATCCTTTTAGTTATAAATTTCTGAACAAACAGTACATTTGTGAGATACTGTAGAAAGTCCAGCCTCCTATATAGTAAATTCACAAAGAGGCTGTACTAGCTATTCACAATTACTACCGTTGTGAACTAATTGTAGAGGATTTTTTTTCATACCATCGATGCATATTTACATTATTGAGATTCAGGCTACTGAAGGTATAATTGTGTAATTTATAAGCCAAAGAGTACTGAATTACAGCTTAAGTTCATTTGGATATGAAAAAAATTATAAAATACTTGCATACTTGTTACAAATGCATGTTAGGTGCAATTAGTGTCATTTAATTTGAAGTGTTACCAAACTCTGTGTGACAGCTACTGTGAAGGTAATAGACAACCAATTCAGGAAAAATACAAATAGCCTTCAAGCAAAAAACTCCAGGGCTCTCCAAACTGCAGCAGCATCAGGACCTTAAGCCTAGTGTGTTGAGGATAAAAATTGACATGTTAAGATATGGTTTTGTTTTACTAATTAGCTTAAGACTGATTTATTTACTTTGCAAGAGAACTATCGAGTCAGTAATAGTTAATATATGTTAGGTAAGGAGGTTTCCCCTGACATACCAAATGTTGCAGTACTATCCCAACAAAATTAAACTGTCGCATTACAACAGCCAGACTTTTAATGGCAACACTTAGATTCTTTTATGTTTATCTCTTCATGGTGGTGTGTGTGGATGAATCCACAGCAGGCGACCCCACAAAAACGAGATGTGAATCATATTCATTTTCAAAAGTCCTGACTGCCCTGCTCCTGCCGATAAGCCTGATTTTTTTTGTCAATAATATAATGGATAGTCCCAACTCCAAATGGGAGCCGTGAGTTTCTATCCACAGCTGAGTTTAATTTACTGACTGATTAATTGGTTTGGGTAAAATCAGGAAATTCAGTCTTTTCCACCTGTATTAAATTGTAGCTGCAAAGGGACTGTTTCCAGTACAGCAAGGGAAACAATGGGAGGAACTTGGCAAGCTGGATCATGATGTCTTGTTGCTTTTGACTTGGTCCACTTGGCTAGAAGGAAAAAGACATGTTTTGTTTTGTTTTGTTTTTTTCTTGATTTAAATTCCTTTAAATCCAAAAACTGGCTCAACTCACATAAGCCTTTTAGTACTGATACTCTTCTTCCTTTTGCTTAGATGGCGGACAAAGATGGTAAGAGAGTGGTCGTCAATGTAAAAGTGCTCAGGTTGTCAAAAGTTGAAATAGAATTGCTATCTTCTGAACACAGTAATTGTTGAAATGCAATGAAATATATTATTAACAATAGAGGTAAAATTCCTCAGTAACTTTGGAGCTTAGTGATTTTATCATGTAGAAAGTTATGTATATACTGAGTTTCTCTCTAGGAAGTGGAGCTACGTTCATAAAATCAGCCTGATATATGTGAAATACCAGAAAAAAATGTGTGCATATTTAAGACAACAAGCAGTTATTCAGCCCGGCCTTTCTATAACTGAACCATAGATATAGAAAGCAGCAAGGTGGTTTGGCTAGATACCTCAGTAGGTAAGAGCATTCCCCTTTGAAACATGTGAACCTGGGTTTGAATACCAAGTAACCAAACATAGGAAGCATACATTGGCAGGACATGCCTGGATCCAGCACTATATGATGAAGGTGAGGGGATCCCAGGAAGTCACTGGCCAGCAAGCTTAGCTAAAAAGTATAGCTTTGTATTCAGAGAGAGATATTGTTTCAAGGGAATGAAGCAGAGTATAACAGCAGCACATCTGACACCTTGCACTGGCCTCCTACACATGTGCATACACATGTGTATAGCATACATGTACACATAGATACAACCTGAAAATAATGTAAACAAAATACCAATACTAATGCATCAGTGAGAATGAATTAAGCGTACGAAGAGAAGGAGGAATACCCTTAGCTGGTGACTTCCTAAGATTCCATTTACATAGAAGACATCATAGTTCCTGCCCTAGTGTTCATTTAAATTTGTTCAATTATTATTTTAACCATTGAATTTTAAAATGGGGATTATTTTTCTTTTTCCAACACACAATACAAGCTTCTTCTCCTTTATGATATTAAATTGGATAGGTAAATTTCCAAAATGTTTTCTTAATGTTTTCTCAATAGTATTTGAATGTTACCACTTGCCTTATTTAAAACACCTTCTTCATTTCTGAAAAGTCAACACCCCTACTACTTACCCTTTTAGAGGATCTCACAGTAGCATCAATGCGATCCATTCACTTTCAAATCCAGTATAATTGCTTAGGAGTAGGCAAAAGAATATCACTTAGAGGGTTTAGGATGGTCTTCAACTAATTTATGGGTGGCATAAAGGCATCTGAAAAGCCACATTGTGATAACTGATTGCAGATGCTGAACGTCAGGAATCATGGGCTCTCTGTCGGTGACATTCCCGATTTCAGCATCCCTACCTTATCTCTCCTGTTGAAAGCAACTTTTAATACATAAGAATAGCTGTGAAAACCCAGATATAGTGCGTATCTGAAAATAGTATTTTAAAATCCCTGATCTCACTATGTAGAAATGAGATGAGATAGTGTTCACTGTAGAAAACATATGGAAAGAATATTTCAGTGTGAGAAATCCAAGTGATAGCACTTTCAAATACTATTGAGAGATCAGTTAGAAACAATTGAAAACATCTATTTACTTTAGCATCAGGAAAGTTAAAAAAAAAAAAAGGTTTGTAATGTGCTGAAAAGAGAAGAGAAATAATCTGTTGTAAAAATAAAGGGTTAAAATAGTAACAATCAGAGACTTCAAGAGAAACAATACAAGGTTGGTGAAGAGGATTTTGCAGAAAGCGAAGGAAGTAAAAAGAAGTTTAGGAAGGGGTGTTTTCCGCTGGGAAGAGGAAATTAAATTCATTCTAAAGAAGATAGTTGTGGAGAAAAGTTAAGGCTGCATAAAAGCCTAACAGTGCCACGGAAAAGGAGAGGATCTGAGATGGTCAAAGATCAGGGAAGCATCGGGTTACTCAATTCTATCATGTTTCTGGTTCAGGATGGAGAGGGAAAAGCTTGACTTTCCCTTGACCAGTTTCTCCTTGGGTACCAGTGTCTGGCACCTTCAGGCACTCCTTCACATTTCCTGGTACTAAACATACCAAGTTAACCAGGTATGTTTTTTTTTTTTTTATTAAGATAAATTAGTTCTGTCTGATGTATTAGGAATAGTATTTATTGATTATTTAAATGTCACATAACTAAATTCTAGTGTCCTGCTAATGAAGTCCTTAATTGGGAGAGCTATAGTTTGAGGTTTGCCAGGGGTAGTGAAGTATGGCAGTTTGTGTCTCCGTGCAGGGTATATGCTTGGTTTAATTCTTTTTAACAGTGTCATTTATTGCTAAGTTTTCCTTGCAGAATACTGATAGAGAAGTTCAGAGACAATCTTGTGGACTCCTTCATAATGAATTTAGAACAGTTAGACCTTTTCCCAACTCCATGACTTTTACAAATCGCCATTATGTCTCCAAATTAAATACTTTTAGTTGAAAAGAAAAAAAATTGTTTTGTGTTATCAACCACAGTAAAGAAGTTATTTAATACTAAAGAGTAATTATCAAATTAGAGTGACTTATTTTAATGAAAAGTAGTTTTCCTGCTCAGATGAAATGCTTTTTTTGTAAGTCAGCGGGGGACTTTGCTCCACATCCCTTTATTCCGTGCCATGCAGCTATTCCCACCTTACCATTGCTCCACCAGCTCACCACAGAGGGTGCAGAAGGGGAAATCCTAACTTTTGCATCCAAACGCATGGGGTGGTTTGAGGGAGAATCACCGCCATAGGCTCCTGTATTTGGATGCTTGTTCCTCAGCTGATGAAACTATTTGAGGATTAGGAGGTATGGCCTTGTTGGAGGAGGTTTCAAAAGCACACATTATTCC
>CABHPP010132600.1:0-16008 GCA_902168425.1 Peromyscus attwateri | reverse complement strand
TGTGTGTGTGTGTGTGTGTGTGTGTGTGTGTGTGTGTGCGTATGTATGTGTCTATCTGTATGTCTGTTTGTTTCTGTGTCTCTGTGTCCCTGTTTCTGCCTGTGTGCTTGAGAATAATGATGTAAACTCTCTGCTAATTCTGCCACTGCATACAGGTCATACAGGTCTGTCTGTTGCCATGCTCCCTACCACAATGTGATGGATTCACCCTCTGAAACCTGGAAGCCTCAATAAACTCTTCTATAGTTGCCTTGGTCATGATATCACAGCAATATAAAAGTGACTGAGACAGTGCAGAATTTAAAGAGTAAAACACCTAAACACACACACACACACACACACACACACACACACACACACACACACTCCTGTATCTTGAATATGCTCCTGAAATTTTGTCTTACATTTAAGGAAGGAAGGAAGGAAATTTCATATATATTTGTTCTTCAATGGTTCTTCATGTTTTTGTTGTTGTTCTTTCTATTTTTACATTTTAAATTCTCTAGATCTCTGCTTTTTAACATACTAAGGTATTAAGCTATTGAATATGGTTATATTTGGATAGATGTAAGTAATTTGCTTTAAAATATTTAGCATGCCTAAGCAGGTGACACTACCTTCTAACAATTTGTTAAATGAAGAAATCTAGAAAATAGGTTGTGATTAGTAGTTGTTAGCTTACTAATATGAATGGATAGGCTTCCTACGTTTTTTCTTTTTACAATTTTACTTCTATCTAAATATCTAGAAGAGAACTTGCGGTAACTTAAAAACTTTTGGTTGTTTTATTATTATGTGATACTCTCCTCATTACCTGTTTAATTCTTTTCTGTAAACCAAAATCCAAGTTTGGGGATTCTTGTGTAGAAAGTTTGATGTTATATGGGATTTTTAAGGAAAGGGAGGAGTTAAAATATGTTAACATGAAAATCTAGGATAAAAAGCCCTCTTAGTGTTTATTAAGACTAATTATCATATTCAAATTATTCAAGGCAGAATATTTCTAACACTTGAATATATGTCTGCACATATCTCACATGCTTATAAATACTTTCAATTTTATATCCAAATGGATTGAAATATGCAATGCACTAAATGATGTAGAATATTATGTACATATTTTCTATGGGTGTTTAAGAGCACTAAGCAAATATGTGAAACAATTATGCTAATTTATGCACTAATATATTTAGAGTAATTAGATGCTGTAGAAAAGAAAGGAGACCGTCTGGTGTATGTTAATTCATTAGTTTTGCATTGATATATGATTAAAATCTCAATTTCTTGCTACTTTCAGCACTAATATATGTATGTAGCATACATAAATTTAAGAGAACTATTTTAAAATGGAATTTGAAATATTTGAAGTTTGTCGAATGACTTTGTGCAAAACTAGAAGCTCTCAAGTAGTTAGTTCATCCCACATCTTCATTTCAAGCCATGTCAATCAGAGCAATGCTGTTGGGAGTGGCACACACTTATACTTTATTTGTAACTATGTAGTTTTTGTCAAGTCCACAGTAAATTTCATGAAAGAGTATTCATCTGAAGTTCCCCAAATAGCATATCAGATTACTTTACACCCTGCCTATTGGACAAGGGTACCAGTGTTGGACAGACTTAGTACTCAACTTTATGTCTTCTCCAAACACCAAGAACCTGACCAAAAGGTCACAATTTTGTGGGTCTGTTTCTCCAATTGTAGAAGTATAATTTCTGTTGGGAGAACGTAAGGTGATTAGTGGTATATGGTGTTAAAATAAAGGGTTTACCTATAGTCAGCCACAGTAAAATCTAGCTCCCGTTCCTCCTATGAAAGAGTAATGAAAATCAGGTTGTAGAACATACACATTACATCCTAAAAATGTCTAGCTATGTATACAATGTACACTTACATTCATAATGGTTAGCCTGAAAATCTAAAACACAGGAAAGTACTTTCCGACTCATCTGTCAGAAAAATTTATATTTCTTATAGCTTAGTTTCCCCATGCACTTCAGAATATCATAATTTTCGGTAAATATACAACAACTGATTGCTATTAATGGCATGCATATCAAGAGTTCCTGCTATGATCTAGTCAAAATACCAATTTAAATCAACAGTGTTCCACCAATGACTTAATGTCTCCATTTTCTTTTATGAGAAATGAAGACAATAAAGTATGCCACATTAGGCAGAACTTATTTCTGTTGTAAATGACTGAATCCCGAGTTTCCATAGTTTAAACAAGTAGTGTTCTAATAAAATTGTGAAATATCTTAAAAAGAATTATTGAAACCAGCAATGTTCTAGCACCTAAAAGTTATGGGACCAAAAATATACAAGATCACTTAAATTCTAAGTCTTGCCTCATTTTGTCTGTCTTTCTCCTGATATATGTATTTTTTTTTCAAAGAAAGAAATGACTGTTCAGTAACTGCAGATGTTTGCATCTCAGATGAAACATAATATGTCTCTACTGTTTCTGAGTTACATAAACACTACTAGATCAAATATTACATTTATAAAATGTTTAAATTTTAGGTAGGCCCAACCGAGAGATGCTATTTGTTAGCACCATTCTTGAATTCTAAGGAAATTCTGCACTTGAAGACATGGAGTTTGGGTTCTCTGGTTGTCACAAGGAGAGAAGTAACCCAGAAGTATGGTGAGTGAGACTGAGCCACTCTACCCCTCTGACCATCTCCTTGAGAGATAATGTCTAAGAAGAGTTAGGGTTCAGAAGGAAGCCAGAAGCTCGATTACTTTTGATTGCTCCAATTTCCTATAAATCCTTTCTAGAACTCCTCGTCATGTCATAGAGAAATGACCGTAACATACCACCTTGCCTTTTGTTTTCTTCTTCTTCCAACACACTAAAACTTTTTCAAAATCTTCTACTCTACTTTTATGCTTCTCAGCAAAGAATTAGCAAGTTCTCTGTGCCTCCGGCTCTCTTGTTAGGGATACCAAAATAGATCAAATAAACACTACTGCATCATTTATTTTTGTCTATTGCTTTATGAGAGAAATATTGTTTTATTTTCCTTCTTTATTGCTCAGTTTCCAAAGCATAAAATTATTTGGCATATGCTAACTCCTGGATAAATAATTATGGAATTTAAAATCGGTGGGCGTGCCTGAGGTTATGCGACCTCAGAAGTTGAGGGGGACCCAACAGGTGTTAGGTGCAGAAATGGACTACAAAGAAGTGGAAATGAAAAATCAGTTCATTGAGTCAACCTGGATTAAACCTTGGGAAGTCTGATGTCAGGTGGTCTATTCTCAATAAATTTAAACACAGTATGATTTGGATAAAAATTCCCTGGTGTAATACAATCCCCAGTGCCCAAGGTAGTATAACTGCATGGAAATATGTCATTTCTTCCATGAAGATGGGTTCTAGAGATAGGCTCCCTGTATTAGCTTAAGGGCCTAAGGAAGGTTCTGGCCTGGTCTCAGCTTACCAATAGCATAGAGGTTATTAGTCACCTCTGCTCCTCATTGTGGGAGCTTGGTGAGCCACTGACTCTTAGGATCATTTAGACTATTAGCCACCTCACATACTAGTTGTGGGAGCTTAATATAGCCTGGCTCAACAGGTTACAAATGACCACCAGCCTAGTAATCATTTCCATTTCCCACTTTCTGAATGGATGAATAGGTTTTGCATTTTTCCCATTGGAAAGACATTCCTGTATGCTTAACATTTATGGTCTCCCTGGAGATCTGTAAGGGCAAGGACCTTTGTGCTGTACACCAAACAAGAAGTACTGATTTAAAAAGAAATCCATGCATAGGTTGTCCTGGGGTTGCAATTTAATAATAGGAGGCATGAAGTGGGGACACAATAATTCTTCTTTGATAATATTGAAAACCCAGAAATTATTCTTTGTTGAGTCCTAGCCAGTTCATGGTTAGGTACTGTCAACCAAATAATGTAACTTTCTCAAAATTTAGTGATAAAAAGATGGAATCCATGTCTTTAAGATATATATCTACAGTCCAGTATAGAAATTATATCATTATGCTTGCCTTAGGATTCTCCAGAAAAAGGAATATATCACAATCACCTCATTTTTCAGGGAGAAAAACCAACCAATCTTGTACATTGTGGATGTATCCCAACCTACTGCTACCTCCACTTTTACGCTATAAATGGTCACCCAGGATGGATCCTCCATGTCAAAAGAGCCACGTTTCTCAGCTCATACTAGACTACTTTGCATGTTGAAATGTTGCAGCATGCTAAAGTGGAATAGAAACACGATTCAGCAGCTTTCTTTTCCATCCTAGTATTTATTTCTCCTTTTCCATCTGGCAACAAGGGAAAATAAACAAAGGCAACAGCATCTGTTGCTCCTGCTGCTGTGAATTAAGCTGCCTTAGTTTAATCAGTTTTCCCCACCAAATCCATTGCCGTACCTTCCCAGGTATTAGTCTGACCTTTACTTGGACATGCCTGTTGGTTGGTTTACCAGAACTCTTTTTAAGACGTAATAACCAGAGAGATTGTAATTAAAAAAATTCAGCATATTTAATAGTCTTTACTTCAGTTTGTATGCATATAAACATAAGGTTTTAAAAATACCAATTTCTATATTAGTGTCTATATTTAAAGCCCATGTAATAAGCCTCCGATATTAAAAACAAGGGATTTCCTAGAGCTTTGTTTTAAATGATAGGCTTTGAAGCTTTAGCAGTGGTTGTAGGGTGTTTCTCCTTGATAAGGAGATAGGCTGTTATCGAGATTACTAAATGATTTGGAGTTTGGGGAATCTGATGGGTTTTCTGCAGGCTTGATATGCTTCAGCACACCAACACATCCCATAAATATAAGTCCCTTAACTCAAGAGTAATGCATTTCTTCTTAAAATCCTGCCCTGATCAGCAAAACACAGACACTTTCTCTCATATTCAGTCACTCACATACACTGAGTATAGTGCTGAGAAATAGGTTTGATTCCTGACACATCAATCCAAAGATGTCAAAGAGAATCAGGGCATTTCTTTTCCATAAAATTGTCTCTGTGAGTTTGAAATCTGTTCTCTTGACTGCCAAACAACTTCAAAGCTGTAAAATTGTTTAGTAAGTTTGCCTTCTCTTGTGAAGTACTTAATTAGAAGTGATTTTGATAGAAAAGATGCCGTACAATGAAACTTGATGACCACATTGCCATTTAAATGAGGAAAAACAAAATCAACATGTTCAAAATAAGTTTAGAACATTCTATCAGTTTCTGGGAAACAAAAAAGCCTTTAGGATCTTCACTTACAACGTTCATATGCTTATTTTCAGTTGTGCTCGTAAAAACACAATTAGTTAGCACTGGCTCCCAAATGTTTAAAATCTTAATCCTCAGTTCCAACAGTTTGAATTTCAAACAGTATATTTTGACCATTAATGAAGGTTGTGTTTACCAAGTGAAAGGTTAAAGCATAGTACTGTTTCAGCTACTCCTTCTCAGTTAACACTATTTCCTCAAAGCAACATTTTGTTTCTTGCTCCTTTATTTTTAATATAGCAGTCACAGTTGTATCTTGCTTAAACAACAGTTGTGAAGTGTCTTGTGCTGATATTGGTGAAAATGAAACATCAAAAAATTGTTTCAGTAGAGCTTCTATCTTACAAATCAGTTAATGGTGCATTCCATTCTTCCATCTACCTACTAAGTATGAATGGGCTTTTCTGGTTGGTGTAACATTTTACTTGACATTGTCAAATAACAAAGACATTAATATCCAATTAAAAGTGAATCAGAATGAATTGTTGACAGTTTTGTCAAATAAAGACCAAATAATCTTCGTATGAATGAAGCAATGTGCTGTTCCCCAAATTACTCAACATTCTAGTGCTTTGAGGATCAAGAGAAACGGCAGAATTAGAAAGAATAAATATCAATGAAGAGAAGTGTTGTCAAGACAGTACCTGAAAGGAGGCAGGAAGAATAACTTATAGCCAGAAGATTTTGGAATATTTGCCATCACAAATGTCAGACATGTGTAAGCATATATGAAATCCCTGACTCATCTGGAAGAATCCATGACTTGCAGTCTGGAATCTGAATTTAGCATCAACATGGATTATTTCTATGTAGCTATTATTGATAGTGTGTCACTATGAACATGACTTGCATAGTAATTTTATATTGTTAGAATGGAAGATTGCTTGTTTTCCCCCAAAGGTACAATTAGGAATGTAATAAAACTTTTTAATTGTCGATCTGGTAGTTCAGATAAAACATCATACTTTAGATTTTAGCGTGTACCTATTAATTTGAGTGAGATGTACCTTTTTTATAAACTTAAGAAACTGTTGTCTTTTGTTTAAAATCTCTGAGGTATTTTCAAAGATCTGGTGCTCAGTAAGATTTTGATTATTTCATTTTCATACTTTAGAAGCTCTTTAAAATTAGAACATTGCTCTTTTATCTTTGATATATGTTGCATGCATGCTTTTCAGTCTGTTATTATTATTCTTTCTTTGTACTTTGTTTACACCATCTTTAACCATAAAATTGGAGTTTTCTCTTTCCTCCACTTTTTCTCTTAACTCTGACAGTCATAGTAGGAGATCCTCCTTGATTATAGGTGAAAAGAAATATATTACTGTTCTGTTTATGGGTCCTTGTTTTATTGTCAGTACTACTTATATATTTTCCTAATTATTCCTTTGTAATTTTTCCTTATGCATATAATGCATATGTTAATATTTAATATAATTATTTATATATATGTATATATATATATATATTACAATGTTAGCTGCTACTACTCTTCACAGCATTACTAAAAGCAGCATCTTTTGAACTTGTACCAAAGCAAGAAAATATTGATCAGCCTGTAATGTGGGTTTATAATTGTATTCTATTGCAATGCTTATAAAAGAAAACCACACTCATTGTGGCAGACTCCTTAACACTTGAAAAACACAGCACAAAATTCACAGTTCCATTTGTCTTTTCATTATTGTGTTTAATATATGGTTGTGGTTGTTGGAGGTCACAAAACTTCTTACTAATCATGTTATACACAAGGTTTGACAATGTTCAAGGAATATAATAAAATTTTAAGTTCCTTTAATATTTAAAATGAATTTAACCTATGCATATGCATAATAAGAGGACAGTTATGATTTTGTCTTGTTATCTTGAACTCCTCATCATATTGGCTATGCTGAACAATTTGCAGACACATTAAATAAACTAATTTGTGGTTCTTTTGGTAATCTTTGAAAGTAAATGTGACTTTACTTAGGCAATCACAATAGTACAAGATTTACAGAATCAAATATTAAGACATGTACTAGGCCCCATATCTCCTTGAAAGCATTTTGACCTCTTCGGAAATATCAATTGTCACTAGGCTAATTAAAACATAGTCACATGCCCTATTTCCTGCAGTATTGATTATAAAGTTCAACATGAACAAAAACTGCAAAATTTATTTTTAGTTCATGGGAAATAATGATTCCATATTCTCCGCACCATCCAAGCAATTTAGCAGTTTTCTAGGCATCACTTATGCTGGAAGCAGGGAGAAACTATCTGTTGTCGAAAATCTTGCTTTTCTGCTTCAAATCCAAGTAACGTAACCTCTACACACTTGATTTGAAAAGAGGAATAAAAAATATTTGTACTAACATGGGTGTGCCTCTACAGATCTGGGTCTCAATCACAGTACAGTGGCTCTTTGCAAGCACCAGTGACAAGATGTATGGTAGATGTGGGAGATGTAGATATGGGAGATGAAGACAAATAAAGAAAATAACATATGAAGTCACATTTTGTACCAGAAAAAGTAATTGTGATGTTACCTATCTATTGAACTCCTATCACTGACATACTATTTGTGTGGAGTAGGATGTTTTTTACTAGTTTTTGAGATTTTCATTTATTTACTTTTTTCCCTTCCCATTCTCCCTACAAACACTTCCATATATACATCTAAATTCATGACCTGTTTTTTCATCAATTGTCATTGCATGCATATATATATACATGTATTTGTGAATGTACATACATTATATATATTCCTAAATATATATGTGTGATTTATTTCATTTATAACATATATATTCATATATGTTAATAAATACACACACATATATATATATACATATATATACATATATATATATATATATATATATATATATAACTAAATATAACCTGTTCAGTTCATATTGTGTTACCTGTATATATGTTTCAGGGCTGACTGTTTGGCAATGAACAAGCAGTTGGTGCACTCTTCCTTAGGAGGGACCCTCTCTCCTGTTCCCAGCTTTAATCAATTGCCCACAGTTCTTTGTGTAGGGTTGAGGTCTCATGGGCTTTGCTCCATTCACATTGGTATGTCTTTTGATATCACCTTTTTTCAGCTCTTGTTTGGGTACTCATGTTGGTGAGAATTTATGGTTGTACCTTTTGATCTTACTGCTGACGCAATCTCACAGCAAACTTTCTGATCCTATGTCTTACAATCTTTCTGCCTCCTCTTCCACAATGGTGCTTGAGCTTTAGGTGCGTGGGTGTTTTGTAAGTGTTATCTATTGGGACTGGGCTCTAAAACTCTGCATTTTGATTGATTGTGGTTTTCTGTAGTTGTCTTTGCCTGTTGCAAAGAGATGTTTCCTTGATGAGAGGTGAAACTGCACTCTTGTGGGTATAAGGATAAATTTCTATAGATAGTTCTAGGGATTACGCTACTTTAGTAAACTAGTGGATGTAGATTCTCCAACAATAACCATGTTCACTAGTACAGTAGTTAGGTTTTAAAATGCACTTATTAGTAAATGAGTCTAAGTTATTGAGTACATATATATCTTAAAAGCATATTATAAGCCGGGCGGTGGTGGCGCACGCCTTTAATCCCAGCACTCGGGAGGCAGAGCCAGGCGGATCTCTGTGAGTTCGAGGCCAGCCTGGGCTACCAAGTGAGCTCCAGGAAAGGTGCAAAGCTACACAGAGAAACCCTGTCTCGAAAAACCAAAAAAAAAAAAAAAAAAAAAAAAAGCATATTATATATGTAATGGATCCTGAGATACTTTAAAGCTATCAGAAGTTACATTTCAGTGGTAGATTTGTGTGTTACTTTCAAAGGGTCACACACTAATTTTAATATATAATTTTCTTATATAGTCTGACTAAATTTATTTCAGTGGCTTATCAGTTTACATAGTCTTACATATTTTAAGATATCCTCAATATTAGAACAGAGAAATTTTTCATCGGATTGCTTCTTGTCACGACCCAAAAACTGAAATAAATCAACTTCAAGGAACAAAAGTTTATTAGAGATCATGCTGCAGAATGTCTTGTCCATGATCATTTGGTTCAATGTATTTTGAGCTTGTGGTGAGTTAGAACGGCATGGTGGAGGCATATGAAGAAGCAAGCAGCTTCCCTTGCAGTGACCCACAATCAAAAAGAAAGAAAAAACCAGTGTCCGGATACCCCTTTTATATTGGGGAAATCGGGGGTCCTATCATCAAGTTCTTAGTCTCATTAAGAAAAGAGTTTAAGAATGGACTCACACTGATGTTCAAAAACACTTTTGTTGTGGTTTCAAAGAAAAGCACAGGAGAGATAAGCTGTAAGTCTCAGCCACTGCCTGGAGGAAGAAAATAGAGAAAAGAAGGAAAATCAGCCATGCTCTTGAAATTAAGCGAGCATTAAAATCAGCTGCTTGGCATCTGGGAGACACGTATTTTATAGATGCCTGTTTGCATTCTTCCCTCTCCTCCTTTTTTTGGGAATAGATTTTTTTTCTCACATAATATATCCTGATAATAGTTTCCCACCCCTTTGTTCCTCCCTGAGCCTCCTCACCTTCCCTCTCATCTGAATCTACTTCCTGTCTGTCATTAGCAAGCAGGCTTCTTGTTTTTTCCTTAAGAAATTTTTATTCATTTTACATACCAATCACAGATTCCCCTCTTCCCTCCTCCCACCCCCCCCACCCCCCCCCCCCCATTCCCTCTTACAAGAAGGTATATCCTCCCATGGGGAGTCAGCAGAGCCTGGTCCATTCTGTAGAGGCAGGTCAAAGTCCCTCCCCTCTGCCTCAAGGCTGTGCAAGGTGTCCCACCATAGGTAGTGGGCTCCAAAAAGCTAGCTCATGCACCATAGAGCCTTTCTCCAGTAACTGATGGAAGCAGATGCAGAGATCCACAGCCAAACACCAGGCAGAGCTCCAGGAGTCCAGTCGAAGAGAGAGAAGAGGGATTCTATGAGCAAGGGGCATCAAGATCATGATGGGGAAACCTACAGAGACAACCAAACCAAACTTGTGAGAACTCATGAAACTTAGACCAACACTTGTGGAGCCTCCACGGGACTGGACTAGGCTCTCTGCATAAGTGAGACAACTGTGTAGTTTGATCTGCTTAAGGGTCAAACATGCTTCAAAGGAACAACAGGAAAAAAAGATAAAAGCAAAACTAAAGCATTGCAATTGGACAAAACAAACAAACAAACAAACAGAAGGAAAAGAGCCCAAGAGAAGGCACAAGAAACAGCAACCCAGGAGTCCCATAAAAGCACTGAAGTGGAAGCCATAATATGTACTCAGAGGACCCAGTGAAGACTCATGCAGGCACTATGCATGCTGCCTCAATTGCTATGAGTTCATTTGAGCTTTGGTCATGTTGATTTAGAGAGTGTTGTTTGCTTGGTGTCCTCCATCCTCTCTGTTTCTTAGACTCTTCCTGCCTCCTCTTCTGCAGGGTTCTCTTAGCCTTGAGGGGGGATTTGATGAAGACATACCATTTAGGGCTGAGTGTTCCAAGGTTTCTCACTTTCTGCATAATGTATGATGTAGGTCTCTGGATTTGTTCCCATCTGCTACAGAAGGAAGTTTCTCTGGTGATAGCTGAGAAAGGCATTGAACTATGACTATAACAGAATGTCACTAGAAGTCATTTTATTGCTATCGTTTTTATTTGGAATTGTTTAATTTTACCCTAGGCCCCTGACTATCTAGTCTCAAGTTCAAGATCATCCAATCAGTGTCAAGGATGGGCTCCATCTTGTGGCTGTAAATCAAATCAGATTTTGGTTGGTTGCTCCCACAAACTTTGTCCTACAATTTCCCTAGCACATCTTGCAGACAGGACATTATTGTATACCAAAGCATTTGTAGATTGGTTGATGTTTTACATTTCTCCTTTCGTAGCATGTAGAATACCTTCTTGTGCCAAAGACGCTAGCATATAATACATAAAGGTTCTATTCTATTCCACTTCTCCATGTTTAATGACGTGCGTAGGTGTTGTCTACAGTAATGGGGCCTTATAGTAGAAAGCATCTCTAGTCTTTGAAATAATATGAGTTGTTTAAGGATTACTATGGGACACCTTTGGGCAACAACTCAAGTATAAAGCAATTGTGGTACTGAACGCTTCATTTGGTGACAAGAGATGGCCGGTTGTATTTGGAGATTTCATTTAGACTGCTTTCATATATGGGTATATTTTAGGAAGTTTCTACTGTATTAGGTTTCATTTAAATTCCTAATTAAATGGCCTTTAATTTGAGCTGTCTATCTCTGCATCCTGTCCCTCTTTCCTCTCTTCCTTTCCTTCCCCACTTGTTCTTCCTATTGCAGACCCCTACCATCCGTCTATAGCTATCTGTTCTATTTTCCCTTCCTGGAGATCTGTCTTTCCTCGTCCTTTTCACCTAAGCTCTATGGATTATAGCTTGGCTATAAAGGACTTAACAGCTAATATCTACATGTAATCAAATATATACAGTATTTGTCCTTCTAAATCTGGCATACCTCACTCTGGAAACTTTTTTCTAGTTCCATCCATATACCTGTAAATTTCATGATTTTATTATTTTTTTTAAGGGCTGAGTAACTCCATTTTGTACATGTATCACATTTTCTTTACACATTCTTTTGAGGGGAAGAGGAACTTTTGCCATTTGTATTTTAACAAGAGAGAGAAAGAACGGGTGTGGATTTGGGTGGGTAGATAAGGGAGGAAGACCTCGGAAGAGGTATGGTAGGAGAAACCATAATAAGAATATACTGTATGAAAAACATTTCCTTTCAATAAAAATAAATAAATAAAAACAAATAAATATCAATTACTGAGTTATCTTGTGGTACTGGAGCTTTTTTTTTTTGAAAAAAAAAAAACAAAATAAATGAAACAAGTTTTTAGTATTCACAGTTTTAAAAAGGGATTTGGAATTTAAAAGTGGAAAGAATAACCTTAAATTTGCTCTACATATTTATTTATTGCTACAGATTTGTAAATGTCTCCTGCAACATTTCCACTCCATTGAATTTCTCTCATTAAGATAAATGCCCTGACGGTTGCCAAATTCAGGGCATGTGTTCAATGCTCATTTTATTTGACTTCCCTGTCCTGTGACACTGTTAATGAGGATGAACTTGATCTCTACTTCCTCCTCCGAGTACATGCTTGAGCTGAACCACATTAGCGTCCAGTCATGAGTTGTGTGTGCTTCCCCTCTGATGTAGGCCTGCTCCCCATGATTTCAATGGCCGTCTGATACGCTTGTGTCTGAACTGATAGCACAGCTGGCCATGTGTCTCTCATGGAGAAGAAAAATACATGGTGGTTGCTTCTCTGTTTACTTATCCTCCACAGGAATTGACTCTAATGTGTGTAATACGGTCCTGCTTTTCCAGCTGTCCGGCCTCATAAACGGCCACTTCCCCTTCTACATTACTGCTCAAACAATGGCAAACTATTCTAGGTCTCGGAAAATGCCATACTCCTACATTTTTTGTGACTTTATATAAATCACCTCTTCTGTTTATAATACCTTTTCTATTCCTAATGACTACTGGGCATGAGAATGTTTATCCTATAGCATACAAGAAGTCTTCATAACCGTCCTCGGTCAAATTAAGTATTCTTTCAATAAACTTGTTTTTCTGTGCCTTGCATCTAATCTCCAGCATAGCAATTGCCATATTGTATTACTATTGCTTTCATATATGCTTTTAAATAGATACTTAGGAACTTTAGTGCAGACAAATAGCTTTAATCTTGATATATTTAAAATAAACCACCGTGAGCTAAATATCCTAGGATATCAGTAGGCTTCTAGTAACTAAATAAGTACTATTTACTCTGGTTCTGTTCTCCCTACTAGATTAACTATATATGTATACAAGCTACATCTCATTAGATGTACCACTACTATTAACTTTATTATCTACCCAGTCAATGGTATTGTCTCCAGTTATTTTTAGTGATCTAGAAAATAATTTTTTGAAATAAAATTTTGTTATTGTTTTGAGACAGGGTTTTTCTCTAACCCAGTTCTAACTAGAAGCTTACTAAAGAGCCAAGGCTGGTCTTGTACTTAAAGCCTCCCAAGTGTTGTGATTCCTGGTGTATGCCACTTTTCCAGGGTTTATCAACAGATTTTCTGGTAACAGCCCTGCTACCAGTTCTCACCAGAGTTCTGATCTGCATTCTTATGGAAGGTACAATTAAAAGTTCACACACATAGATTTAATTGACCTGATTCCAATTTAATCTATGCATTCAAATAGCAAAATAACCATTTTAGAAATGCATAATAGAGAATACACTGAAATATTACTTCTTAAAGCTGTATTTATAATTTTAAATTGTCTAAAATGTTTCCCTTTGTGGTAGTTTGAATGTAATTGGCCCCCATAAGCTCATAAGGAGTGGCATTATTAGGAGGTGTGGCTTTGTTGGAGTAGGTATGGTCTTGTTGGAGAAAGTATGTTACTGTGGAGGCCTGATTTGAGGTCTCATAAATGCTTAAGCCACACTCAATGTCTCAGTTCACTTGCCTGCAGATCAAGATATATTAACTCTTAGCTCCTTGTCCAGCACCCTGTCTGACTATACGTTCCCATGTCCCACCATGATGATAATGGACTAAACCTCTGAAACTGTAAGCTAGCCCCAATTAAATGTTTTCCTTTAAAAAAAAAAGTTGCTGTGGTCATGGTGTCTTTTCACAGAAATTGAAACCCTAAGATACCCTTGATTAAGAAGAGTTTACTGTTCAGGAATGCTGTGGGATGTTCTGTATGTTGAATGTGGTACTCTGATTGGTTAATAAATAAAACATTGATTGGCCAGTAGCCAGGCAGGAAATATAGGCAGGACAAGGAGAGAGGAGAATTCTGGAAAGTAGAAGGCTAAGTCAGAGAGACCCTGCCAGCCGCCACCATGGAAAGTGAGATGTAAGGTACTGGTAAGCCACGAGCCACGTGGCAACTTATAGACTAGTAGATATAGGTTAATTTAAGATATAAGAACTAGATAACAAGAAGCCTGCTGTGGCCATACAGTTTGTAAGCAATATAAGTCTCTGTGTGTTTACTCGGTTGGGTCTAAGTGGCTGCGGTACTGGTGGGTAGAGAGATTTGTACTGACCATGGGCCAGGCAGGACTGGAGAAAACTGCAGCTACACAGGAACTTGTCTTTTTGTTTATAAGAAGACAGAAATCATTACAAAATATAATTTCTTCAAAATTCAGGTTTATCTTATCATTTTGCAAATATCCATAGTTTGACCAAATATAGTTTAAAATCTATTAGTATGTGCTGATATATGTATATAGCTCAGTATGTACTGTAAAGTAAATGCTTTTTGTCTGAGTATGTCTGTAGTTACATACTGGAGATGAAGAAATTATAAGAGTTGTCAATGTAAAACTTCTAAATGTCTTAGTAGCTTTTTAGTTAGCTACATTTTTGATACACTTTTCTTTTTGAGATGATAATGTTATTGCAACATTTGTACCTTCTCTCTCTTCCCTCCAATATCCCCATATATCCCTATTTTATCTCTTCCTAATTTGTGGCTTCTTTTTCCATTGATTATTATTTTGTGTGTGTGTATATGCACAATTTTATATAAAATTCTTTTACATTATATGTATTTAACAATACTTCTGAAATATATTTAAATTATATTAATATATACTCTGCATAGTAAATATTATATATATACTCAGCACTGACCATTTGATATTGGATAATTTTTTTTATGCTCTCAGCATTCCTTAGTTGACTGTATTTTTTTTTTTTTTTTTTTTTTGCATATGGTTGTGGTCTCATGGGCTTTTGCCCATTCACTTTGGCATGTCTATTAGTGTCAGCCTTGTTCGGATCATGATGATTTTTTTTTCCCATGAGTTTGTTGTTGCTTAAATCAGTGCTGCTTTTTAGGCTGGGATGCCGTTGCAGGCTGGTGACATAATTAAGGACAGAATCCTTACATTTGTGATTTCCTAAAAAAATTGATTTATTTTAAAACTTATTCATCATATTACATCTCCAAAATTTCTTACTTTTACATTTTATTCCTATGATAAATATTAATATGACATATTTAAGAGTATTATTGAACACATATTAATATACAAGCATTTTAAATAAAAATAAGTTTAAAAAGTGTATAAGACAAAATAGAAAAGCAAGAGTCCATAAACAAGATCATAAAGAACTTGGTATTGATTATAGTTCTAAGAATGTGTCACTGGAACTTGCGGTATCAAATACTGTATTTGTCCAGAACTGTGGAAGATCCCCACTATCTAGAAGGTGGTACATGGTTGAATAGAGAGGGATGAGTGGAACACTGTTCCTGTGAGCAGAATTCACTTGGTATTAGATAAGGGAATTTCCTACATGAAGAAATCAGAGACAAACCAACAAAACCACACATATATCTAAGAATAAATATAAAAACTTTATCTCATTGGGACTAAGGAGACCTTAGGAACCTCATGGAGAGTAGTGTGTAAGTCAGTTTGAATTTGCTAGGGGCATATGCACTCTCCTCCATTCCAGTTTATTTCCTTTCTTTACTGAATTCTTCTCAGCAAATCCCAAAATCATCATTTTTAAAACAGAGACTGTAGGATATATGATCACTTCTGGTTTCACTTCCATAGTCAATGTTAATACTGAGATGACTTTTACTTGTGTTCATAATACATTGTGTGTGGAGAACGTAACTCCTAAAATTTGTAAAGATATTTGATTTGT